>JAJJMB010011410.1:0-11352 GCA_023531105.1 Papaver atlanticum | reverse complement strand
CTCGGAAGACGACAATAGCTGTCTCACACAAACTATTAGCTTCAAAGTAATTTTCAAGTGATTGAAGGATCAATACGAAACATTCTGAGTCTACATCAAATGATTGTCTCACACAAATCATGTAAGATGTTACCAGGCGATTTTCACATGATCATCTTTTGACTTTCGTCAAGAATATAAGATGAACTTGGTTAAAGCAAAAGCTTACCAACATATATTTCGAGAAATATGTAAGCGAGTTAAACTCAGCTCGAAATATCAAATGTGTATAATCAAAGTCTATTTGGCTATACGACTTTTGTATCAAATAGGAGATAGAGTAGATAGACTTTTGAGTGATAGATGAGTTCAAGTCTCCACATACCTTTTGTTGATGAAGTTCCACAAGCTCCCCTTAGTAGTTCTTCATCTTCAATCGATGAACGCCGTGAAGTCTAATGCTCAACTACACTTTCTATCCTAATCCGAGACTTAACTATAATTAGACTAGAAATCAAGACTTATAGTTTTGGCAACTAAACTTTACAACAAGCTTGAGATAGAAACGCTTGCGAATTCGACTGAGCAGTGCTCTAACAACAATCATACGGATGTGGTATACCCGTCTAAGTGGCTATTTGATTTGGAGGGGATAGACAAGTAAGTTATTTTTCCTTGCGTATTCATAAGAAAGTTCCTGATTTGGAATTGTAGCTACCAATGTTGATAGTACAGACATGATGGGTACTCTTGATGTAATAAGAGACCTTAAAAGCTATTTGAAATCAGAATTTGAGATAAAAAAAAAAACTGGGGAAAGCTCGACCGAATACTGAGCTTGTGGTATACTTTCCACCAGTTTGCATATGTCTAAAGTTGTCAGGTAATTTAACAAAGACATGCATCCTGATAGCACTTAGTCGAGGTTCAAAAGTAAGTAAGTGGCCATTTCGTCTAAAGGAAGATGACGAAGATGTGTTGGGAGATGAAATTCCCATATCTAAGTACAAGAGACGCATTGTTGTACTTAGTATAATAATGTACTCGATTAAATTTTACATCCTCAGGGAACTTGTTAGCTAGATATAGCTCAGTGCCGACGCAACGTCATTGGAATGGTATAATGAATGTAATCATGTACTTAAAAGTAACCATTGACATAAATTTGTTTTATCCCTGCAAAGACATAAAAAGGAATGCTAATGAAAGTGCAATCCAAAAGTTGTTGATTATGAAAGAACAATAATCTCTTCTCTAACGAAAGTAATCAGGGGGGGAGATATGGTAGACTATTTTCTAGGTCATTACCGATATTCAATTTTGAAAAGTACATGACGAAAGGAACTGTCTGGAACAACTCTGAAAGTAATCAGGGGGAGATGCCGACATCATGGGAGGATCCAAGGATATGATGTCGACATATTTTACTTTGAAATTGAAGTTGTGTTGTACTCTTTTTCCCTTCGATTGAGAATAGTTTTTCCCAAAGGGTTTTGTTACTCGACAAGGTTTTTAGCGAGATAACACTAAAAACATCAAAGTATGTTGAACGTTGAAGACATAAATATCGCATTGATATTACTGAAAATATCTGAATCAAAGAAATGAAACGCGATGGCCTGTTAAGCAACGTAACTTCCAGAATCAACAACATGGTCTTATCAACATTCTACCAAAGTAAAGTGTAATAAACTCCTTTTGAATGCATTAGACTAATGAAAATTGTCTGACATCATGGGGAGCATCTAATGGTGTGTTGAACTATTTTCCTTTACCGAGGTTGCTTTTTACCACAGGGTTTTGTTACTCGGCAAGGTTTTTAATGTGACAACAACAAACACCGGGAATGTAATTTCCCATTTAAGGGTATTGTCTTTCCCACGAGGATTTTCTGCCTTAAAAGTTGTGAAGCAAATAGTCAACTTCAATGGAGCAAAGTGATTATCTGCAATGGATCACCTTTACTTGTATCTGTCATATTGTACTCTTTTCCCTTCGTCAAGGTTTTATCCCACTTGGTTTTCCTTGTCAAGGTTTTAATGAGGCAACATATACGCATCCAACTATGTTCTAAGTTTACTTAATATTGTACTATTTTTCTTTAGTTCAGGTTTTGTCCCTCTGGGTTAGCCTGACGAAGTTTTAACGAGACAATTAACTTAGACTCGGCGATCTTTGAAGTTCGTATTGCATGTGATCATGATGAACTACATGTAAATTACGGGACAACATGTGAAGTACTACATGTGAAGAGTTATACCAAGGTTTTATCCCACTGGTTTTTTCCTTGTCAAGGTTTTAGTAAGACAATTGATTTCCACACAAGTCATTAAGGAGAGAACGACATTTGAAGTCTACATTCAAAGCACTATATATAGCACCATGTATAAAGTTTTGTTATTGAACCGCACAAGGGGGAGTGTTATAGGACCTACGACCCATGGATGTGCGGTCCATCTAGTTAACCCTTGATGTGTATATAATATAACCTAGCAATGTATTACAACTACTATCTCTCTAATAAGATATTCTTCTTATTGTCTCTGCATCTTCTTCATTCACCTCTAATTCTCCTTAAACAATAATAATAATTATTAAAATAATATTAATAAAACCTAGGATTGTTTTTCTTCCTTCTACTCGGATTTCTTGACATGATTTCCTTTTTCATTACTTCTAAACATTCTCTCCTGAAATACTCTTTTGAATGATGCCCTTTTCACCTACTTTCCCGATTCTTACTAGCAATTAAGGCAGTTAAATAAATCAGGGTTTCACTGTAATCATCATGCTTAGGATCAACTTCAACATCTTAGGATCATTCTACATCATTTGAGTCACAGAGTGATACACTTTTTGATTTGTCCTTTCAAAGGTTTTGATAGATGGTTTGATGGTGTTAGTGGCCGAGGCTTGGCTAGAAGTTTTTTTTTTAGACACGTAAATGATCGCCATCTTGCTTTAAAATAAGGTAAAGCATTGTGCAGGGACAAGATCAAAAACAATATAGAGGTTTATGGTACTTCGGAGGATGTCTTAACCCAGTTACAAATGTGGATTTTCAATGAATGTATCCATCTACATGCGTGAAGAATACCATGCAGACTACATGAAGGTGACATCATACCAGGTCCCCTATATGGCATGGGTACTGACTTTCTAATTCACGTGATTTACAAACCTAATTCTGTTAACCTTATCTGCAGTGGGGTTGGAGACGATATAGATGAAACAGATAGGCCTATGTGTCTTTCCTTCGACTATCTTAATCTTATTTTCCCAAAACTGAAAAAAAAAAAAAAAAACTATCTCAGATATCCCAGTACCCTGCAGACTCAACTTCTCTAGAACATTGAAGTCGTCTCTTGATAAGGTATTACTTAACCTCTTTGATTTGACTTCTTGGATTCATTTACTGTTAGATCTCGGTTGAACCCACCAAGCGTTGGTATGTCAAGTTTGGTTTTCATATTTTAGTAAAAAAACTCATCTAGAGTCGCTTGATTAATCATTAGAGTCAAGTTCGCTTAGTTTAGACTAAAAATTCTAGGAATGTTGAGACTTACAAGCATTACTCTGAAGACCTGAAGAATGTAAAGAAGTAACGACTACAACGAAGACATCATCCTTCCATTTGAGGTTAGTAATACTGACTTGACTTGTTTACATTCCTAACTTATCTTTTAAGTCGCTTTCTATTGAAAACATAACATGCGAAGCTATATTTATGACATTTTAGTGATTAGACTTGATCATAACATTACGATCAAAGTGTCAAGGGATTATAGCTTATCTTGCAAACGAGTTGGCTTAAGTTGCTGTCCCTTCGAGGATGAACTACGGTCAGTGCTTTATCCCTTTAGAGTAGGGAAGGGTACTAGGCAGCCGCAATGAGTTGCAGCATTGCCGGTCCAGCACTTTATCGCTCATATCATCTAATTGCGAGATGATTTCCGCATATTGGCCTTTCATATTATCTGGCCCGGTGTTGCGATGCAAGAGATGATTGTGGAAAACTTGATGAGGCAAGTTGCATTCCATTCCTTTGATGCTCATACTTCATATCAAGGCGTTTGACATAGGCATGCACCAATGGCGCATTGGGCATGGCTAGGAAAGTAAGCTATATCAGTATGCAAGTTAGTGGAGCTTGCATAAGCCTAAGAAAAGTACGGAATGATCCTGATTGATGTACCCTTGGGACGATCAAGACGAGTGCATGCTTTCAGTAATGCCTAAGTTAGTAAAGAAGCTAGAACTAGGTCGTTATAGCCTATGCGTAAGTTCAATGCATGTTATATGCCTAGATAGGACTCAAAGGCCAGTGATGCTTGAAATAATGCATCGGCATCAGCCTCTATAGCTTTAAACCCTTTGCAGAACAAGGGTAAGTTGGAACGGTGTGGAAGCTAAGTTAGTCTCATCATGCTCCACCAGCATACTTGCACGGGAAAATAAACGTGCATTTGCCTAGTTTTAAGGTCTGGTAAGTTGCATCATCATGGCTTATTGGGGAAGTTATAGCCTGCGCGCAAGGCGTAATTTCCCGGTCTGTCACAATATGAATCCCCAATAAATATCTACCAATTAGAACCTTTAACAGGCGATCTTTTTACCGCTAGATTTGCCAATTGTCACTTTGATGAGACAACCTTCACTTCATTAGAGGTAGGTGTAGACGGTGAAATCTGGATAAGGGGCAAAAGTGTTATTTCAAGACCATAGACAGAATTCAACTTTCACGGGAGAGATTAAGCCCTTGGTCCTCAAGGCACTCATAGACACGATTTCTAATATACGTCCCCGCGAGACACTACTGGTTGTGAAGTCGTGATTCCTAGCACACATCCCCGCGAGATACTGATGGTCATAGAGAGATTCACATCTCTCTGCAAAATCTCGGAGAGATTCAAATCTCTCTTCAGAATCTCAGAGAGATTCACATCTTTTCTCTGTTAGAGCACTGCTCGGTCAAACTCGCAAGCGTTGCTATCTCAAGCTTGTTGTCAAGTTTAGTTGTCAAAACTATAAGTCTTGCTTTCTAGTCTACTTATAGCTAAGTCTCGGATTATGATAGAAAGTGTAGTTGAGCATTAGACTTCACGGCGTTCATCGATTGAAGACGAAGAACTACTAAGGGGAGCTTGTGGAACTTCATCAACAAAAGGTATGTGGAGACTTGAACTCATCTATCACTCAAAAGTCTATCTACTCTATCTCCTATTTGAGACAAAAGTCGTATAGCTATATAGACTTCAATTATACACATTTGGTATTTCGAGCCGAGTTTATCTCACTTATCTATTTCTCGAAATATGTGTTGGTAAGCTTTCTTTTTAACCAAGTTCATCTTATATTCTTGACGAAAGTCAAAAGATGATCATGTGAAAATCGCATGGTAACATCTTACATGATTTGTGTGAGGCAGTCATTTGATGTAGACTCGGAATGTTTCGTATCGATCATTCGATCACTTGAAAATTGCTTTGAAGCTAATAGTTTGTATGAGACAGCTATTGTCGTCTTCAGAGAATGTTTCAATGATTGAAATGAGAGTTTAGAACAATTGGATATAAGCATAGTATGCGTACTTGCATATATGTAATCCAAGTCCGAGAACCATGGTATGCATACCCGTATGCGTACTGCTTGGTTTGGTGAAGTCCGGGTACCAAGTACACATATCGGTACGCATACTGGGGTGAGGTTCAGGTCTGGGAATTTCTGCTGAGTTTGGAAGGTATGCATACCAGTTCGCGTACTGGCGAAACCCAAACTTAGTCCGGCCACTATGGTATGCATACCCGTTTGCATACCTAGTGGATAATGTTCTAAAATCGGGTTGTTCATGAATTAATACATTTATATAATAAGGAATGCAATCTTTTGCAAACCGTGGCTATAATGTTCATGACTTGATTCGAGTGAATCAAAATCGATTTTTCTTCAATTGTGTCTTGTATACTTCTATGAGAATATAAACAATTGAACAACTCTAGAACTAGTTTCATTTGAGTCATTTGAACTAGTTATGGTTAAGATGAATAAGGTTGATATGAAAGTGTTCATATGGCTAACCTCGGTTAACTATTGTTGAGCCAACAAGGTGCACACGTTTAGGTACGGTTTCATATCTAAATGAAGTCACTTTTCATTTGTGTGTAACAAGCTAAGTTCGATCTAACAGTTGAAAGATATTAGCTTGAGTCTAATCAGGTTTTCATCTAACGGTGAATATTGAATGCTTTGTTACCAAGGTAACATTGGTTACAAACCCTGATTTGAAGACTATATAAAGGAGAATTCTATCAACTGGGAAACTTAATCCCCACACCTTCTGTGTGATACTAGTTGCGACTAGAGTCGATTATCCTTTAACCTTAGTTTTTTCACGAAACCCTGTAGGTTAACGACTTAAAGACTTCATTGGGATTGTGAAGCCAAACCCAACTATTTTCTATGTAGTTGCGTGTTCTGATCTTGCTGTTTTATATCGTGATTGAGTACTATCTTCTCTAAGATTTGCTTGAGATTTAATCTCCGATAGGCAAGATAAAAAGTAGTCACAAACATCTTCCTCTTATCGTTTGTGATTCCAAAATATCTTGTTTCGCTACCATACGATTAAGATTATTGTGAGGTGATTGATATTTCTAGGCTGTTCTTCGGGAATATAAGTCCGGTATATCAATTGGTTCTTGTTCACCTTGATTTATCAAAAGACGGAACAAAACTCATAGGTTTATTTTTGAGAGACAGATTTATCTATTCAATAGACTTTTCTGTGTGAGACAGATTGTTTTATCAAGTCTTCGACTTTGGGTTGTAGCAACTCTTAGTTGTGGGTGAGATCAGCTAAGGGAATCAAGTACGTAGAGTCCTTCTAGGATTCAGAGACGTAAGGAGCGCAACTGTACCTCTATCAGTGTGAGATTGGTCAGGGCTCAACTACATTCCAGTCCGAAGTTAACTTGGAGTAGGATAATGTCTGTAGCGGCTTAATACAGTGTGGTGTTCAAATATGGACTAGGTCCCGGGGTTTTTCTGCATTTACGGTTTCCTCGTTAACAAAATTTATGGTTTCTGTGTTATTTCTTTTCCGCATTATATTTTTTTATATAATTGAAATATCACAGGTTGTGCGTAGTTCAAATAATTAGATAATCCAACCTTTAGTTGTTGATTATATTGATTGACACTTGAACATTGGTCTTTGGTACCGTTCAAGTTGTTTCACATAATAATCAGGCTCGCGTATTTCTATATTTTTGATTTGCTGATTACATTGTGAAACAGAGATACAACTCTTGGATATATTTCCATTGATTGAGTCTGACTGTCTAGTTGATTCTCTTGGAATTATATTGGAGTTGTACATACAGATTGCTAAGCGAAATATTGGGTGTGGTTGTTAGACCCCCGCTTTTTCAATTGGTATTAGAGCGGGCAAACACGTTTAAGACCTCATAAGTCTGTGTTCGTATCGATCTGACTCTATGGACAGTAATGTATCAATAAACGCTTCACCAGGATTTAACTCTGATCCTAGAGAATGTTCTTAAGAGGTTGTTATTCTCCAGAAAAAGTTGGATGAACAAATCCGGATCAATTCTGATCTTATTACAGAAATTGCAAAGTATAAAGATTTGAAGTTTGTCAAAGTTCCTTCAATGGATTTGAATAGCTCCTTTTATTCTTCTTTGAAGAATTGTCGCATGTCAGGAGATAAGCGAGGTTTAGGCTTTGTGAAACTTGATGGGACTCAGAACCACTCTGATAGGATCAAAGATGTTGGTTCATGTATGTTCTGTGATTCCCACAATCATTTTCAACATACATGTACATCCTTTAAGAAAAGTTTAAAAGTTGCGAGTAATCTTCGAAAGAAATCTGAACAACTGTTTACTTCTCTAAAAGGGTGTAACATCTAACAAGAAATCCCAAACGAGATAGTAATGTTAGTATGGGAGCTTTTTCTCTAAAATCAACATCGCCCTTTAAATGGTTTCTTGACAGTGGATGTAGCCAACATATGACAGGTGATCTCTCGTGGTTTGTAAATTCAAGTGACTATGAAGGTGGTCCTGTAACTTTCGGAGATGGGAGTTGTTGCTATATAAGCAAGAAGGGGACGATCAAACTTCCTGGCGTTCCTGAAATCCATGATGTTGTATACGTTAAAGGTATGACTGCAAATTTTCTTTCTATTAGTCAAATTTGTGACAAAGGCCATAAAGTTTTCTTCAATGTGAATGGATGTGACATTGTAATAAAACTGGAAAAGTAATTTTTCAGGGAACTCGTGGTAAAAACAACTGTTATCTTCTTGATACTCAATTTAGTAATTGTTGCAATTTGATTAAGGTGGAATCTACACATCTTTGGCATGAGCGTTTATTACTGAAAAAGCAGGGGTCTAACAACCTCACCCAATATTTCGCTTAACAATCTGTATGGACTTGCTCCAATATACTTACAAGAGAATCAACTAGATAGTTAGACTCAATCTTAAGAAAAGTATATCAAGGAGTTATATCTCAATCTCTTAATTCAATCCGCAATCAAACAAATAATAATTTGCGAGCCTGATTGAATATAAGAGAGATAACTTGAACGGTACCAAAGACCAACGTTAAAGTATCAATCAATTTCAATCAACAACCAAAGGTTTGATTTACCAATTGATCGATTCAACGCACAACCTGTGATATTTCAATTATATAACAAAATATAATGCGGAAAAGAAATAACACAGACACCAGAAGTTTTGTTAACGAGGAAACCGCAAATGCAGAAAACCCCCGGGACCTAGTCAAGATTTGAACACCACACTGTATTAAGCCGCTACAGACACTAGCCTACTACAAAGCTAACTTCGGTCTGGAATGTAGTTAAACCCTAATCAATCTCACACTGATTCAAGGTACAGTTGTGCTCCTTATGTCTCTGATCCCAGCAGGATACTACGCACTTGATTCCCTTAGATGATCTCACCCAAAACTAAGAGTTGCTACGAACCAAAGTCGAAGACTTGATAAACAAATCTGTATCACACAGAAAAGTCTATTGAATAGATAAATCTGTCTCCCATAGATATACCCATGAGATTTGTTCCGTCTTTTGATAAATCAAGGTAAACAGGAACCAATTGATAACCCGAACTTATATTCCCAAAGAACAGCCTAGAATTATCAATCCCCTCACAATAATCTTAATCGATTAACGAAACAAGATATTGTGAAATCACAAACGATGAGACGAAAGAGTTTGTGACTATTTTTCTATCTTGCCTATCGGAGATATAAATCACAAGCCAATCTTATGATTGAACTCAAACACGATATAAACCGCAATATCATATCACGCAACTACAGAGAATATAGTTGGGTCTGGCTACACAATCCCAATGAAGTCTTTAAGTCGTTAACCTGCAGGGTTTCGTGAAAAACCTAAGGTTAAAGGAGAATCGACTCTAGCTTATACAACTAGTAACACACAGGAGGTGTGGGGATTAGGTTCCCAGTTGCTAGAGTTATCCTTTATATAGATTTCAAATCAGGGTTTGCAATCTAAGTTACCTTGGTAACAAAGCATTCAATATTCACCGTTAGATGAAAACCTGATTAGATTCAAGCTAATATCTTTCAACCGTTAGATCGAACTTAGCTTGTTATACACAAATGAAATGTAACTTCATTTAGGTTTGAGTAACCGTACCTAAACGTGTACACTTAGTCGGTTCAACAATAGTTAACCAATGGTTAGCCATATGAGCACTTTCATATCAACCTTATTCATCTTTACCATAACTAGTTCAAATGACTCAAATGAACTAGTTAGAGAGTTGTTCAATTGCTTAGATCTCATAGAAGTATACAAGACACAATCGATTTTGATTCACTCGAATCAATTCATGAACATTATAGCCACGGTTTGCAAAGATTGCATTCCTTATTATATAAATGTTTTAGTTCATGAACAAACCGATTTTAGAAAGTAACCTACTTAAGTATGCTAACAGGTACGTGTACTTAAGTAATCGGATTGAGTTAGTTTTTCACTTCAAACTCCAGCGGAAATTCACGGACGTGAACCTTCCGCCAGTATGCGTATGGGTACGCATACTTGCACGGATTTCCAACAACCGCCAGTACGCGTACGAGTACGCATACTTTGGGTTCCCGGTTTTGGACTTTTACACAAATGTGAGAAAACACTATGTTTATATCCAAACATGGTTACATGTTCTAAACTCTCATTTCAATCATTGAAACTTTCTTAGAGGATGTTAAAATAGTCGTTATTCACAAACTATTTTCATCAAAGCGATTTTCAAGTTATTGAAATAATCAACATGACTTTCGTCACAAGTAAAGATGAACTTGGCTAATGCGAAAGCTTACCAGCACATATTTCGAGAAATAGATAAGCGAGATAAACTCGGCTCGAAATAACAAATGTGTATAATTGAAGTCTATATAGCAATACGACTTTTGTCTCAAAATAGGAGATATAATAGATAAACTGTTGATTGATAGATAAGTTCAAGTCTCCACATACCTTTTGTTGATGAAGTTCCACAAGTTCCCTTGAGTAGTTGTTCATCTTCATTCGATGAACGCCATGGAGTCTAAGGCTCAACTACACTTACTATCCTAATTCGAGACTTAGCTATAAGTAGACTAGAAATCAAGACTTATAGTTTTGGCAACTAAACTTGAAAAACAAACTTGAGATACTAACGCTTGCGAGTTCGACCGAGCAGTGCTCTAACAATCACCCCCTTTGTCAATTTTAGTGACAAAACTATCAATACATATGAAATACAAAATAAATAAACTTTGTAGCTTCTCATCCAAATGCTTGATCTCCTTGGTTCTTCAACATTACTCGAAATCTTTGTCACTTCCAAGTAACTTAATTATTCTAAAGGTATACAATTAAGCATCATCGTTGTTGAAGATCCGTAGCTATAATAATGAGAAAACAATAGCTTTCAATCATTTTTATTGTTGATGGTGGATTTTCTGACCCGGCTTCGAGAACGTATGTGATGATTCATATTTTACGATCCGTGAACCGTTTCACGATCTCTGACTCAGTGAGCATTCCTCTTAGAGAGCTATGATGAATATGTTTCTCGAAAGGCCTCCCCGGCTGAGTGTTCGATGCTTCACACATTTTATCATCACCTTTATGTAGAATCTTAATGATTGGGCGGTTTTTTAGACATAATTGTTTTTTAGAGAGCTTAACGCCTTCAGGACGTCACGTCGTTCGTTGTTCCCTGACTACATAGAGAGACCCACCTTTATAAAGAATCTTAATGATTGGGCGGTTCTCTAGACATAATTGTTTGTTAGAGAGCTGAAC
>JAJJMB010011409.1:0-36283 GCA_023531105.1 Papaver atlanticum | reverse complement strand
TCCATTCGTCGATTAGGTTCTTTGATTTTCTTAATTTGATTTAACAAAAATGGCGTTTCAAACATTTATAAATTAGTCTTACTTTGTTGTCCTTCGTTTACTTTGGCACTCTTGGTTTTACAATCTTTGGGTCCATTTTTGATGTATTGGTAAGTTGGAGTCTTTTGGCTGTCTTTATTTTGTTGTATTTGTTGTTCTGGTGCGTATGTGATGATTTTAGTGCTTTTCTTACTTGAGTTATATCTGTTAGCAGTCTAATAATTTCTGAATTTTAGGTTAGTTTATAAAATATTTTAAAATCTTGCCTTTGCATTTAGCTGTATTATCATTTCAATTTTTCAAATTTGCAGGTTCATCGAAACTTTTTCTGAAATGAAATACCACCTAAAGCAAGGGAGAAGGGACACAGGTTGGTTTTCTCTGTTGAGGTAAATACCAATATTTGTTTTCGTACATTGAGGTTTGGTAAAAATCTTTTCATTACGTATTCCGGATGAATTTAGCACTGCTAGAGTCCATTGTAGCAATGTTCACGAAGTATAATATAGGATATCATTATTATTAACATGTTATTTTGGGGGTTTGCGCAAGGTCAGATTCGTTTTCCAGACTCTTACAATCATGAACACATAAATAAACTGACTAATTGAAACATAAAATTGACTGAAACCACATACATAATAACTGACTTACACACTTATCTCCAATAACGACTCAATCACATTATTCACATATCATAAAACCGCTCTCTCAAAAATGATAGTCACCATTGAGTACATTCTCTCCAAAAATAGAGTAAACATCACTACAACAAGTTAAGGCAATCTTCCGAGGTGATGATATTCCCGGGGTTATAGTCACCGACAATGAAGTCGCATTGATGAATGCAATAGAGGTAGTGTTTCCATTAGCACACAATATGCTTTGTACGTTCCATATATGGTGTAATTTGATAAATAGGTGCAAGCCAATAATTTTTCCACCCAAGAAAAAAGGATATGAAGAGATTAAGATACTACCGGAACATGAACGAGCAGATGCAAAAGAGGAAGTTGAAAAACAATACGATCTAAATTACGCTAAATGGGTTGCTTTCAACGGTGAATGGGAATCATTGTGTTGGTCTCTTACCGAGGAAGAATATCATCTAAATCTTGCGGAGTTTATCGCCCATTGGGATACTCCCGATTATCCCGGTGTTGTATCGTATGTTCTTCGCCAATGGTTGGAACCACACAAAGAGAGGTTTGTTAATGCCTATACCAACCAATATAAACACTTGGGAAATCAAGCGAAAAGTTTAGTAGAGTCGGCTCACCATCGGTTGAAGAAGAATCTCTTTGGATGTATTGATAATTTCGTAACCGTGTGGAATGCTATGGAAAATTACTTCAAGCGCGACATTGATAGAATTAAAGAGAAGTTCCAAAAAAGCCGTATATTCAAAATGGCCGAAAAATATGCCGACCACCCATTGTTCAAGGGAATCCATTAACACGTATCTCGGCAATGTATGAAGTTGTTGATTATAGAAGTCGAGTTGATTGATAAGTGGGAAACCAAGAGGGATGAGGTGTGTGTATGTAACATGAAGAAGTCTATGGGACTCCCTTGTCGCCATATGATAATCAACTACGAGCATGGCGTAATCCCTTTAAGCGACGTTGATCCATATTGGAAGCATCTAAGTTTCATCCCTCCTCCAAAGGGAGAAGAAGCCGGAGAGGAGTTTGGTGATAACGAAATGGGTAGAACAGTACTAGAGATGTATCGTGGCATGAACAAGCTCCAAAAACAAATATTTTGGGATGACATGAGGAAAATCATATATCCACAAACTTCGGAGAATGTTTATGAACCGTCAAAAGGCAAACGCAAAGGTAGGCCAAGCAAAAAAGAAACTAAAAAACAACGAAGAGAATATGCAAAGGTGTTACGTAAGAAGAAAAGTGAGCAAACCCCATTTACTAGAGATCCTTCGGCCCATGAGTATACCGCGGCAATGTACTTGGAGCAAACCAAGAAACGGGGTAGGAGTATTGAGGAGAAAGGCTAAACAAGTGTGCGAGATTTGAAGAAAAAAGGTACGATGTGTCCATCACAACCAAGCCAACCATCTTCCGGCGACGTGAAGCTTAAGTCTCCAATTTTCCCTATCCAACCATCTTCCCTAGACGTGAAGCTTGAGGCTCCAAATAAAGACTATTTGAATGAGCTACCTCTATACATTAGAGAATACGTTATATCCACCGACGACGTTCCTACGGATGGTAATTGTGGTTTTCATGTTGTCAATCAACAACTTGGGCCTTTTATCGAAGGTGCCAAGCTAAATTATGGGTGTGCAATCACTCATATAAGGCAAAGGTTGTTGTCCAAACTAAAGGAGAATCCAGAATTTTACAAGACAATGTTGTGCGATGGGGTGGGTAGTCTCAATGAACAATTTGTTAAGTATCAACGTCGTCTTCATTGGGGCCATCCGATCACAACATATTATTGGATGAGCATGCCGATATGTGGACACTTAATCGCCGAGGCATTTTATTGTGTGGTTCATTATTTCTCAAAGTATGCTAGTTTCACCTTCACCCCGAAAACAACCGTATGTGTCGAGCAACTCAAACGAAGGAGATGTGTGATGGCATTGACTAACAACAACCACTTTATAGGCCTTCGTTAAAAACCCGATTGTCCATTTCCTCCAATATCCGGAAACTCTTATTGGCCTGCATTTAACCCCGATATAATGTTGGGTTGGTGTATTATGTATGAGCATAACATGGAGATGTGGAAAGCTTTGAATAAATCGGACGAAATTGTACATGAAGGTCAAATTTCACTTGAGGATGATTAAATGACACATGTAATGGAACTAAGTATGCTTATCAATTTAATACTATGTTTTTTGAAGTGTGGTATTCATTATCGAGTTAATGTTAGTATTTTATTGAGTTGACATATAATAGTTCGGTTAGCACATATGATTATCGAGATTGCCGAACTAAAGTTCGGTTGCCTGCGCAAATATTTCAGGTTGTCGAACACCTGTTTTGTGTCAGATAAAGAACATTGTAATTTTAAAATTCAAACTTCGGTTAGAAAATAAAAATTTACGAGCCAACCGAACTACAAACTTCGGTTACATGGTAAATAATGAGGTAACCAAACTTTTATTTGAAGTCTCAGTCACAAACTGGTAGGATTTAGTTGTTTAATTTGAGTATTCAGAGAAGAGTTCGGCAACCACTGAAAATGTCGAAAAAACAGTTCGGTGAAAAAACAGTTCGGTGACCATTAATTTGTCACAGGTTACCGAACTTTAAGTTCGGTAAGCTATGTTAAAATTTCAGGTTGCCGAAAAACATCCGGTATTCAAAATTTCATCCATATAAAATTGAAAACACAAACCCAATTAAAATTAAAAACACAAACAAGGTTCTAAAACAAATATAAAAGTTGTTATACAAACCAAACTACGAAATCCTTAACTAATTGTTTAAAACACACAAACATACGAAATTAAACCATACGAAATCCATAACTAAGATGTTTTTTGAAACTAAAACCATACGAAATCACTAACGACCACCACGACGAACCCTTTTACCACTTCCTTGTTTACCACGAGTTTTAGGTTGAACTTCCTCATCACTTGGGGTTTCATCTACTGGACCGGTTTCCTCCACGGCGCGACTTGAACATTCTCCTTGTTGTCGACCCCTCTTCAATTGCTTAGACCTACTTGGGTCCATCATTCTTTTAGTTATAAGACCCTCCCACTCGCCGTAGTAGTAGGTTTGTTCCTTAGTCGACATCGGCTCTCCACTACGGATTTTAGCCATCCATTTCTTCAACAATTTCGTACCCCTTTTCACCTGATTCCAATTTTAAGCATAAGTAAATATATTTTCAATACTTTCAAACAACAAGGAAGTATAAGAGAAGACATTTTCTTACCACATTATCCCATAACATTTTTGCTTCTTCTCCACAAATAGGCATCTCCTTCTGAGCTCTCTTAGCCTCCCTCTCCTTTGCCTTCGCCTTCGCCTTATTAGTCTTAGCTTGTTGTTCTCTATTTATCACAAAAGGATGACTAATTTCTTGATAAAACTCCATATAATCTTCATCACATGCATTTACATCTCCACCACAAGGTACACAATCACCTAAAGGTAAGTAGTAGTTACCAAGTGCATTCCAATGTCCTACCGTAGGAGTTGGTTCATGTTTTGGAACAAAATATTTCTCGGTGTTCTTTGTTCCTTGAACCAGAAAATTGAAATTTTCATTCTCCACGTCGGGATCCATTTGGACACAACAAAGTTGTCTTAGTATTCTCCTTGGATTATATATTGCGTAGCCATTAGGATACCAAATTGGTCCATAGTAAGCTGAGACGGTAGAGAAACCATTCAGATCTTCTTCATCTACAGGGACATCATTTGGTACGGCGTATGGGTGAAATACCACATCGTTCACCGTAAGTATATCCAATTTCTCCCTCAACGAAGTCAACTGCTCTTCTTTAGACTTATTTTGTGCGTCAAAAAACAACCATTTTCCTGCTGTAGGTTCGTCATAGGGATAAGGTGTCTTTTCCCTAGCCAATCCCAATGAAGGGAAGTGGTCATAAATCCAAACCTATGCGAAAATACGAAAATATTAACCACATACATGAAAATAAAGATTCACTGAAACAATTTCTAATATTAACCACATACATGAAATTTGCTAGGATTTCTATGAGTGGTTTTTAATCCTGGTTTTTAATATTTCCTTTTTAAGCATTTTTCTTCTTTCTAAGTAACTTCATTTTTCCTCATCAAAATCACCGATGTTCGAGACAAAAATTTCACTGAAACAATTTCAATCAATAAACATTGTTTTTTCATCATCAATTACTATCATTCATCGAAGCTAGGAACTATTTGATCAACTTTTAAGGCTAAATTTTTGTTTTAAGAAAAGTTTGAGCTATGAAGTTTACTGATTATAATCAAAGATGAAAAAACCAGTAACAGAGTAAAAGAGGAAGAAAAAAAAAGGTATAACAATTGATGACCTCTAAAAGAAACGGAAGAAAAACTTAATTAAGCGATGCTGCGATCAAATTCAATAAATCTAGGTTATGGGTCTTCGTTGGTTTTTACTACTGATGATTTTTGTATCAAACTAGTAGTGGATGTAAAACTGATTGTACTATGATGATCATTAGATACCCAATCGATTAAATTCCTTGTAAAATGAAAAACCCAAATTTCATGCCCATTGGTATAAAACTTCAATTTCCTGTTAGTAACCTTTCCTCCAAAGTTAAACCTTAGTAGATCCAAAATATAAAAGAAAACCAAAGATAATTCAAAGAAGAATATTTTTTTTGGCTTTTCTTAAATATAACCCACACTTTTATTATTGATAGCCCACAAGACCTGGTCAATCAAAATGACCAAGACATCAAGTTGACATTTTCTCGTTATTATTTGTAACCCACGATTTGTGATTGAGATAGGTTGAATGGCCGATCCAACTCGCCCTTCTTCCTTATTTTCCATCAAGACGCCTTAAACCCAAAAGTTTGTTCAGATTCTTCTGTCTCCCTTACTTCTATGATTAACAATACCCATATCTTTTTCTTTCCTTTTGAGAAAATCCAACAGTGTTTTTTTGGTTTACTATTTCTTGTTACAAATCCACATAAAAACCAATAAACAAATTTCGTGAATTTCAATCTTTTCTTTTAACAGTTGATAATCAGGAACATTGTATATCACCGTTGCCATCACTTCTTTTTCACAAAATGCGCTTATGTATACGATAGTCGACAGGGATGATGATAAACTGAGTCATGGACAGACGAGAAAACTCTCATTAGTAACATACTGTATATAATCAATATTATCACAAACACATTTAAATCTTCAGGAATCTTGATAGTAAATTAATAATGGTAAAAACCCATGAAATTTCTCGATGAATCAAAAAGGGTTAAACTGCAAATCCATGAGTACCAAAATGAGAAAACTCTATGAATATTTTGTATTCTATGGCCTGATGAAAACATGGTAATTTCATTCACAAGTGACAAGTGAATGTTGGAGGAATTAGGGTTTCTTATATGTATAATTTTCTGATAACAAAACCCAAAATTATTACAGCTAGATAAATTAAACTCCTCCGGTTTTGTAATTTACTTCTGCAAAGAAAAATCCTATGTTGTTGTAGTCCGATATCAATCAAAATAATACCATGATAAAGGAAACTAAAAATTGAATAAAATAATAACAAAAAACGAGTTGGATCGGCCTTCTAATTATCTAAGCTTCATTTCGTGGGCTATGGTTAATAACCTAAAAAAGGTCAAATTTAATTTATGAGTCAAATTGATTGACTAAGTCTCGTGGGTTATCAATAATAAAAGCGTGGGTTATATTTAAGAAAAGCCTTTTTTTTTTTACTGAAATCAACTCTTCATATTATTCGATTCCAAAACAAAACCAGAATGAATAAAGGAAAAAAGAGAAAAGTTTTCTAGTTTTCTTGTATGTGAGAGAGTAAAGTCAAACTGGTTTTTACCACCTAATTCCTCCAATAGGGAGGGGAGGAATGTGCACCCCGGTTTTAGAGGGGTGCACAAATTTGGACTCCATATATATATATATATATATATATATATATATATATGAAAAAAAATAATGAAAGTCATCATTCCATGCTCTCCAAAAATAGATTAAACATCAATACAAAAAAACAAACAGTAATTAAGATTCAACAATACGAATAAAAGCGAATTAAAATAAAAGAGATAAATTACAATTTTCTTTGGAATAAAAATCGCACCTGCAGAAGCGAATCGAGTTAGGGATTACCATCTCCTCTTTACAGTAAAATTGTACCTGCAAAATAAAATAAAATAAAATAAAGAACAATTATAACCAATCACTAATCAAAGCAAAACAAATGCCAATCAAAGAAGAAATATTAAGAACGTAAGAAACATTGAATATGAAAGACTAAATCAAAAAAAAAAAAGAGTGAATAAAATAAAGAGGGCAAGAGACTAGAGATGCGGCAGAAGAGAAAAAAAAAAAAAGAGAAATTAACCCGGAAAATATATGGAAAGATGGGAAATAAGGTCTAAGAAAGCATCTTAAATCCTTCAAAAATGAGGATTTAAAACATGTTAATTCCTTAATGGAGATAGCGAAAGTAGGGGGGGAAATAAGTGAATCTCTAAAGAATGTCAAAGGGGTATTACTAAAAAGATTGTCAATGTATCATGAAAGTCTGATCGAAATCAGTCATTCACTTTAAAAAATATCTAAAGTACCTGACGTTCGTTGCCAAGAGAGTTGGATGACTCGGAGGGATTATTTTTGTTTGGTTGAATTGATGATATTACTGCTTCCAAAACTATTCTTATGTTGCCTCATTCTTTTGTCTCAATTCCTTTCTATATCTGGATTTAACAACAAAGAATTTAGTTTAAAATTTTCATACAATTAGGTAACAAAATGTCATTGTTGGATGGATTTAGTTTATAATGTTCATACAATTAGACAACTACATAGACACCAGTACATCATTTATGTAAGTTCCACATAAAAACGGATGAAATAAGAGGCTGTGATCAGCAGAAGCCTTACTCATGTGAATGATAACACAAACATTCATTTGGCTAACTTGAAATGAAAGGCAGTGATCAATAACAACAGACACAACATGAGAGAAGCCTTACTCATGCAACTTATAACACAAACATTCATTTGGCTAAGTTGGAATCTCTATTTATTATATGCTAAGGATTCCTTTCCAGGCACAATTAATAGAAGTTTTAAATGAGGATCATACTACAGCAACACACCGGCATCTTTTCCAACCTAGAAGTCCTAACTACCATGCATGGTACAAGCACCACTAAAGTTGTCAAAGATTTAATACTTTCCATGACTTAGGTATCAAAATAGCATAAGGCAACGTAACATCATGAGACAATGATCTATCTCAGGGAAAAATAGCAAAATTGTTGGCAAAACTTACATTGGAGGTGATCACTATATATTCGTTTAAAACTTGGGATTATAATTCACGAAAGGTATGAAAAGATTAGCTCCCATGGAGAAGTTACTTAACTTGGGATTATAATTTAATGGGAAAACCATTCATGGATGTAGGTCTTACCTGGCTGGGTTGGAAAACAAAAAATAAGAAACCCCAATCAAAATAAAATACTGAAAATGAACAAATCATAATTGAGTTGTAGAGTGATTAACTCTTACCTGCAAAGAGTGATCTGCCCTCACCTGCAAAATTAAAAATAACAGGGTATATAAAAAATCAATAATCTAAAAATCAGTTCAACATTCCAAAAATCACATATAATTCGATATGTTTCTGTTGACAGATAAAAAACAATATATAATGAACGAACATAAATTAAGAGAACAAAAAATCAAAATAGGAAGATAATACTAAAACGAAATAAGCAAAATTCAAAACTTGCAGACTATTAAGAAACTGATCGAACGAAGAAGAGGAAAAGTTTATCAGTTCTAGAAAGAAAAAGAGAGAATGCTGATTAGGGATTTGAAAGAAGCTTTAGCATGCCAGAATTTAGGTTTAGATTGTCACGGAAGTATTGTGCTTAGTGTTTTAGGTTTAGCTTTTTTTTTTCCGCGGAAAGATGTGGGAAGTTTTGAGTAACGATAGGAGTCGAGAGTTTGGAAATTTTGAGAGAAAAAACCGTTTTTTTCTCTCCTTTCAGGTTTTCTCTCCTTTTGGTAAAAGTAGAATGGAGCAATTTTACCGAAAATGATTTGTGGCTCCCAAAATTTCTACTCCCATTGCTCCCAACATTAACATTAGGTGGCGTACACGTTGGACGTTATTCCAATTGATTTGTAAGCCAATAAAACCGAAGGTGAGAGATTTTATCACTAAGTTTTTGTTTACTTTTTTAGCCGTCGATTAGATTCAAAGGCTAAGATACAACATCTGCCAGGCTCATATTCCCACCATTGTGACACTCTCAGTACGAACATGCAGTACTCTCCAACAGGCCAAAATAAAGACACTCCCCAAGCTGTGTTCTTGTTTGCTGGGGGAGCACTCAAACTGGACAGCTACTTTCAAATTTTAAACCACCAAATTAACTTCATACTAGATTTGAGTTATAGGTGTAGCTAGATTCGGCGTGCTATTGGCATTAGATTCTCCTAATGTAAATGCAAATAGAGATGAAGTTCGAATGCACGTAGCCAATACATTCTCAAGCGAACTCTGCTTCTCAAATATACTAGAGAGGGAAGATCAACCTTCAGGAAAAAAAAAACAAACAAAAAAGTTGTATTAAAAGAGTTAGATGGCTGGAACAGATGGCTCTCATTTTAGACCTGCCCATTTTTTCTCAAAGTGTAGTTCACCTTTTCTTATTGTACTCCTTGATCTCTGTTTTTTTATTGTAGATAATTTTTCAGTTTTCAGGAAGCTACCTTCATTGTAAAAAAGTTTAGTCATGATTTTTGTGGAGTACACACAAACAACCACCATCTTGTAATGGTATCAAAGATTTACACGCAAAAATTTATGCAGTTGCCGCATTTTAGAAGTATCCTATTTATAGACATGCATTGCTCTTGAGACTTCTTTCTCAAATAATACATGTTACGTGACCTTTGAAGAGAAGTGTGTCTATTTCTTGTGTAGCTAAGAGCAAGGGCTATGGAGGGAGGATCCTCATTCAATATGAATGAGCCTCACTCGCTTTGGTCTAATTTGGTGTTGCTATGGGCAGTGAACGAGTCTACTTTCCCCCAGAATCACTCGTACACTCATTGAGACGAGGGAGTGTTGGAAAGTCTTCGCTAGGCGGCTGAAAGTCAGCCGTTTGGGAAAAAAACACAAGAAACGGCTGTAGATATGCTTCTTAGGGATAGTTTTATAGTTTTATTAATTTAAAACTCTTTAAAGTGAGTCCAAATTTGTGCACCCATTCAAAACCGGGGTGCACATTCCTCCCCTCCCTATTGGAGGAAATTGTCAAGTAAAACAACCTATTTTTACTCAGAAAACCAGACGGAATTTTATTCGTTTCTCTCTCCAGTTGTTTTTCTCTCTTCGCTCAACCTCTTCCTCCAATTTTTTCGACATCTCCACTTAACTTCGGTTCTAAAAAAATTAGGAACTGTGAATTTTGAAGTTGATTAAGACAGAAGAGGATTTCTGGTGAATATCTTCCACACAAACCATGGAAGACTCTCATTCTTATTTATACTCAAAGAGGTTACATGAAGAGGTGTTGAACTTGTGAAAACAATTCAAAGACAGTTATCAGATCCGTGATAATAGTCGCACATTATTGTTGCTGACCAGACTGGGTTATATGGTTAACACAGTTGAGAGTCTTCAGGGCATTGGGCTAGGGTTTCCTTGACACTCCCCTCAAGTTGAGCCTGAGTTGACGAATGTTCAACTTGTCACGTATGTATTGAAACCTTGGTGATGCCAAACCTTTCGTAAACACATCAGCTAGCTGATCCTTGGAGCTGATAAACTTCACATTAAGAAGCTTTGCTGCAACTCTTTCTCGAACGAAATGGTAGTCAATTTCTATATGTTTAGTGCGGGCATGGAACACAGGATTAGCTGTGAGAAAAGTGGCTCCCAAGTTATCACACCACAACGTTGGAGTCTGCGGCTTGATACCCAATTCTTGTAGAAGAGATTGTATCCATATGAGCTCTGACGTAGTGATGGCAACCCCACGATATTCTGCCTCAGTGCTAGACTTGGAGACAGTCTTCTGTTTGCGTGTACTCCAGGAAATGAGATTCCCTCCAAAGTAGATACAATACCCACTCGTAGACCTGCGATCATCTAGGCTACCAGCCCAGTCGGCATCAGAGTAAGCATGGAGAGAGTACTCAGAGTTGGGTCTTAGGAACAAACCATAATCAATAGTTTTCTTCAGATAACGTAGTATCCTTTTAACTAGCTCCCAATGCTCAATGAACGGCTCATGCATATACTGGCAAACTTTGTTGACTGCAACAGAGATATCTAGTCGTGTGATGTATAGATACTGTAATGCACCCACCACACTTCTGTACAACGTAGTATCTTCAAACTTCTGAGTTCCAATTTTACGAATTTTCGCATTGGCAGGCAGAGGTGCGCACACAGGTTTAACACCCTCCAATTTTGTACGCCGTAGTAAATCAGCAACATACTTCCTTTGGGTGAGCACTAAATTCTGATTTTGTCTGAGAACTTCGACTCCCAAGAAGTACGACAAATCACCCATATCCCTGACAGCAAAAACTGAACTTAAGTCCGCAATAAGACTATTGATCTGCGCAGAATCAGAGCCAGTAACTATGATATCGTCAACATAAATGAGAACATAAGTAATGAAATCGGATGCTTTAAGAATAAACAGGGAGATGTCAGCAATGGAAGCAGTAAAACCAATCCGAAGAAGATGTCCACTGAGTCGCGAGAACCAAGCCCTTGGTGCTTGCTTAAGGCCGTAAAGGGACTTGTGCATTCTGCAAACATGAGTCGGGTAATTGGGATCCACATAGCCAGCAGGTTGTTTCATGTAAACCTCCTCTTCCAAGAGACCATGCAAGAATGCATTCTCTACATCTAACTGCCGAAGAGACCATTTGTTCATAACCGCAATTGACAGAACCAGCCGGATCGTACAAGGTTTAATCACGGGACTAAATGTTTCTCCATAGTCCAGCCCTTCCTGCTGGTGATAACCTTTCGCTACCAAACGTGCCTTGTGACGACCAATACTCCCGTCAGGATTTTGCTTAATGCGATACACCCACTTTGAGCCTACAACATTCATACCAACTTTGTATTTTACCAGGGACCAAGTTCCATTTCTTATCAGGGCATTTATTTGCTCGTCCATTGCCTTTCTCCAATATGGGATTTTTACTTTCTTTGGAGTAGCAAGTAGGTTCCATAAAATCATCATCGTGTAACGGGTGTTTGGTAGTAGTCAAGCTAAGCTTATGAATAGGTTTTGTGATACCTGCTTTAGCCCTAGTCATCATTGTATGACCTTGTTGCTGTGATGTAACTTGAACTGCTGCCTCTGGCACTCGATCATTGTGCAGAGAATGAGTGCAGACATCTGCTGCATCTGCTGTATTCGTATTAGTTTCTGTTGCAGACATTTTCGGTGTTTCTGCAGCAACAGGAACTGGAGAGCTTGGTTGGAGAGGAGCTGAAACACACTGCTGAGCCAATTGAGGAACTACAGGAAGGCGCAGCCTGAATACTGCGGATGATAAAAACTGTGTACTTGTAGATGCAACTTCCTGACAATTCACAGATGTTTGCTGCTGAGGAGAGGCGAAGGGGAATGAGTCTTCAACAAAGCGAACATGCCTAGAAATGTACTTTCTATGGGTTGGACGATGAAGATATACATATCCTTTGTGATCATTGCTATACCCTAGAAAGACACAAGGTAAGGACCTAGGCTCTAGTTTGTTTGAATTATATGGTCGAAGACACGGATACGCCAAGCAACCAAAAACGCGTAAAAAGGAGTAGTCTGGTGCTTTGGAAAATAATAATTCAAGTGGAGTTTTTTACTCAGAAACAGATTTGGGAATTCTGTTGATTAGATAACAAGCAGTAGAGAATGCCTCAGGCCAATAATCTTTTAGCATATTAGCTTGAAAGAGCAAAGCTAGTCCACTCTCAGTTATGTGCCTAATTCTGTGCTCGGCAATCCCATTTTGAGCAGATGTATGAGGACATGAAAATCGATGTTGGATGCCACAGTTGTTTAAATAAGAAGTGAACTTTTTATATTCTAGGGCATTATCTGACTGAAAGATCTTTATTTTATGCTCAGTAAGGTTTTCAATTTGTTTATGAAACTGTATGAAAGTAGGCAAGGCATCTGATCGTTTAACCAAAGGAAAAATCCAGGTAAAATGCGAGAAAACATCCATAAGAAGCATATAATAACGAAAACCATTTATTGATGAATGAGGGGACACCCAAATGTCTGAAACAATTAAACTTAAAGGTGTACTAACAGTTGAAGTACTAATTGGAAATGAAAGTTTAGCACTTTTACTGATATGACATGAATGACAGTGTTCAAACTTTTTATTTGTAACTTGAAGATCAAACTTGCGAACTATTCTAGAGACAGTTTTGAACATGGGATGACCTAAACGCTGGTGCCATATTGGCAGACTGGCAGAGACAAAAGACTTTGGAGAAATTGAACCATTTATGCCACCTACTCCATCAAAGATGTATAACCCATTCCTATTCGTCCCCTGCAGCAGCGTGAAGCCCGTGGAATTGTCCTTCACAACAAAGAAACTCGTGTGAAACTCAAAATAAACATTATTATCTTTGCAAAACTGATAGACCGAAAGAAGATTAGTCTTGATTTTTGGCACATGAAAGATGTTATTTAAACGATAGCATCGAGAATTATAAGTAAATGACGCAGTGCCAGTGTTTGCTATTTCCAAAGAATTACCATTACCAACTTTTACTTGATCTGTACCATCATATTCATGTGGGATGCTCAGGTTTCTGATATCTGCAGTCAAATGATGAGTAACACCAGTATCTGTAACCCACTGTGTTTCAGCTGAACCACCAGGTAAAGCTATATAAGCCGTAGGTGCTTTGGTCTGGTTTGTGTTGCTCTTTTCATAGCGAAACCAACAACGATCTGCAGTGTGGTTTCGTTTCTTGCATATTTGACAGAGTAATTCTTCCTGAGAGAAAACCCTATGCGGTTGTTGGGATCGACGATTGTTGTTGTTGTTTTGTTGATACGGTCCTCTGGGTTGATTGTTGAACCTTCTGGGTTCATTCTTTCTTGACATATTGGAGTTGGAGGTAACGAGATTTTCTATTGGTTGTTGTATTTGTGCCAGCTGCTGTTCAAGCCTCATTTCAAAGGTGAGAAGATGAGCAGTAAACGTCTGTATGTCCATTGCTTCAACAGTGCTCAACGCAGTTACAATGGGATCATAAGACTGATTTAATCCATTGCTTATGGATTGCTTCATCTCATTGGAAGAAACTGTATATCCTGAAGCTGCAAGCTGATCAAATAAATTTTTAGCATCATTCAAATAAGATTTTAAAGTCTTATTACCTTTGTTTAAGCAGTGCAGCTGTTTTTTGAGACTCATTTGGTGAGCAAAGCTTTTTGGTGCAAACTCCGACTCTAATTTATCCCATACAAGCTTTGCTGTTTCAAGTCCTGCAACCGTACTAAGAACTTCAGGTGTTAAAGTTGAATTCAGCCATCCTACTAGCAGAGAATCTTGGGATTCATACTCAGTGAATTCTGGGTTTATATCTTCACTTTCAGGAAGAGTTCTGGCTGGTTTTTCTTTGGTTTCATCAATGAAACCAGTTAGATCATATCCTTTTAGAATAGGTTTGAATTGAGTTTTCCATAGTAAATGGTTTGTTTCAGTGTGTTTCAGGGTAAAAAGATGATGTATTTGAATTTGACGAAGGCTATTTGTGGTTGCTGCCATTGGAGTTGATTAGGGTTTATGTTTTTTTTGTTTGTGTTGCAGAAGCTGTAAGGATCGAAAAGCCTGATACCAAGACAGAAGAGGATTTCTGGTGAATATCTTCCACACAAACCATGGAAGACTCTCATTCTTATTTATACTCAAAGAGGTTACATGAAGAGGTGTTGAACTTGTGAAAACAATTCAAAGACAGTTATCAGATCCGTGATAATAGTCGCACAGTATTGTTGCTGACCAGACTGGGTTATATGGTTAACACAGTTGAGAGTCTTCAGGGCATTGGGCTAGGGTTTCCTTGACAGATTAAAATTCAAAAAGTCCTTATGGACTGTTTCAAAAAGTCCTTTGAAACCGATTTATGATAAGCTTTTTGATAATTGTGATAATTGATAATGATTTTTTTTTAGAAATTAGGGATACTTGGTATATATGTTAAGCTGTGATTTTGTTTTGATTTTTTTGTTTCGTTATCATTGTCAAAATATTGCTGCAAAAATATATAGGAAATCTAGATTCACTTAAGGCAAACATTTATCATTGAAGATCTTCTATATGATCACCAATCCTTTGAAAAAAAGCTAAACAACATGATCGTCATAAACTATTTAAGTAAAATTATTCCTTAGGATTTAAAAACATAAACTTTTCACAACCCAAATTTGTACTTTTTTCAGCTAAATTTTACAAACTCTGGGTGAGCTAACAAAATCATTAGTTTTTAATAGTCTAAACCCTAATTCATCATAAATCAGCACCCAAGTCCTGAAATTCCCTACAAACTGCAAAATAAAAAGAAAATTGAAGAATGCAAATTTAAATTTTGGGAATGATTAAGATTTACGAAGAAGGTAAACTCAATCTGATAAAGAGTATAAAGGAAGAGAGAGAGAATATATTCATATTATATGGAAAACAATGTTTATGAAAGTAGAAAATCAAAAGTGGTTTCTCATCGAGAAAATCCATCAATAGGCGGGGGAGGAACGTGCACCTCCGTTTTGAATAGGTGCACAAATTTGGACTCCTCTTTAAAGCGGGCCTTTTATAAGTTTTAATATTAAAATAACCTAAAAAATGTGAAACGGCTAATGTTTAGCCGTTTGTGTTTTTTTATTAATAATAAAAAAAATGGTTGAAAATCGGCAGCTTAGACCATTAAAATTGCTCACGATAGTCACAAAGTCCCTCATTCAACTAGTCTCTCACTGATTTGGGCAGTGAATGAGTGTTAAAAAAACTCATTCCATAGCCCTTGCTCTAATTAAGTTGAGAAATAAAAACTATAAATAAGTCATGGTGTTTAAACTTTTTCCTGCTAAACAAAAATACATGCACGCTCATGCTTCATGTTTGTTTAACCACTTCTCATGGTGATCTAGACTCTTATTGTTGATAGCTTTCACTGTTTTCTTTGGTGTGGTGACGCACTTTACTACATTTTTTTGGCGCATAGACAAGCTGATCTAGTGCTGTCATCCTGTCTATGTATTTTGGAGGTCCCTCTACAAAGGTTACTGGGGCGAATTGTGGGAGTCGCTTGGCTTCACGGCTATCCAGCACACACTCTGGTTCCGTATTTGACATCGCTTATATTCGTCAACTGGAAGACTGGCCTGTGATGCCGATTGAACACTTGTGCCACATGGGTTTTTCAATTGCTCTCCAGCTGTGAATGTCCTACCAAATACAAAGAGAATCCGCCAAACCTATTACGAACGAACTCTTGTCGAAGCTGTAGAACATATCGTCCCTACTTTCCTTTCTTTCTTGTATATTTTGATTCTATGTTGAAAGCTTGAGAGTCAAATTCACAAATATATAAAAATACCCATATGTTTGTAAGTTCAAACGGTGACCATTGAATCATCCTTCCGGTTGATACACCCGTAAGCAAATCGTTACCCCTATTAGCAGCCATGCGAACACTTGTTGATGCTAAAGGAAGAACTTACATTCTTAAAAACAATCTCATTTCTCAGTTCCTCTTCTTTAATTACCTTTCTTTCCACCCTGTTAACAACGCTGAACTGGTTGTGGTGTTTGCCTCTATTTTGATTCTATGTTAAAAGCTATAATTTGGACAGACCAATTTTCGACTTGTCTCACAAATCACAGTTACTACTATCTAGCGCTGTACTGGCATGCAAGATGGAGCCTGTGCGTACGGTAACCCCAGTTTAAAATTGGCAGACTTTGGACCGTTTAATTTTCGGATTTTAATTAAATGTCTCAAGTGGTCCCCAAACCTATTTATGGGAATCTATGGATATGAAATGGCCACCTCAATTATGAAAAAAAATCTAGCGCACCAAGCGCTGAAGAAGTCCTGCTCTTATATCTCAATCAATCTTTGGATATGAAATGGCTGTATACAGTACCATGGATATCCAGAAAAAGAAACCTGAAGAGAGAGACCTTTACATTAAAATGGCAAAGAGGAAAGTGATGGGAAGCAGCAAAGTTACTCAAGAACAGTTTTATGTAATCCGTCACAAATTTCTAGCTCAAATTCACAAATATATACAGTAGAACCAGCGACGGAACCAGTATTCTTTGTCTGGGGGCAAAAAAAATTTCCCCCCACCAATACTCTATTTTGTTCTTTCAATTGCAATGATGATAAATGCGACTATAACGCGTGACGCGACATGCAACTTTTTCTTTGCTACATATCAGGTTTTAGCTCGTGAGTTCTTCCCTTAGCACAACGCTCGGATGTGGCTGCGGTTTTCGCTGTCAGGAAGCCCTTTTTGTCCTTCGTGAATGTTATCTTGCACTTACCCCTTACAAAAAAATTCAACTTACATATGCTTGCGGAGGAAAAAACACAAAAATAAACCAGCTTAGCACTGATGCATCTAGTTAAGTGGTATAGTATACTATTGTTGGTTATCCAATTTAAGACTAAGGATACTAATTTAGTAGTCACACGAGTAAATGGGAGTCGTTATGTCATTCTTCACACCCTTTGGTAGTTAATATTCATAGCCTGGGTTATACATTTTGATCAGCCTGGATTATACATGAGTAGTAAAAATAATTAAAAAGAGTAAAACAAGAACTAATAAGGTAAAATCAACCAAGTTTTATCTTAATAAGATTTGACCTTATCAAACTAACAGGTGAGCCAGCCATTTTACTGGTTTCATATCTTGATATAATGGGCTAATTCAAAATCTATACCTGGGCTAAATTTTGTAAATGTAGAAAATTACATGGGCAAAAAAAGTTTTTACAAAGTTTTTGGGTGGTGGTGGTGGGGGTTGAGCCTGGGTAAGCCACCCCCAATTCCGTCACTAAGTAGAATTGCGATAAATTAATTATTTCGCTAAAGTAATAAAATTCTTTAATCCCAACAACGCTTGTACAAGCAAAATTTTAACTCGACACATTAACTTCGCAAAAAATATTTTTTTTTTGTCCCAACACTGTTAATTTATAGAAATTTAACTGTAGTGTGTAAAAAAATCAAATCTTATTCAAAAATACCCACCATGTTGTTGCAAGACATCACAAGTCATTCTTCCTATATAAAAACAAATAATTATATATAATTATTAGAGAACTAAATATGTTTCTTCAAGTCAACAGGTTTTCCTAAACCTTGTAGTCACTCTCACCGTGAATTCCGATCTGATGATTCGGCTTCCAGGTACATGGGCGTATTGTATCCCGAAGATTATGTTTTACTAAATAGAAGTTCGTCTCATAAATTTTTGAACAAGGCACTCTCTTATAACTTGTTTTCCACCCTATGCAAATTGTAGTACTCTCTTTCATAATAATCCATCCCCGAGTTAATAATAGATTGCAGGAACAGATGGCTCTCATTTTAGACCTGACCAGTTTTTCTTATGTATAAAACTAAATGTTCTTATTTTACTTCCCGGTCCCCATCATTTTACGGTGGATAATATCTCAGTTTTCTCCAACATCTTAGACGCTAGCTTCATTTTAAGATTAGGAGTTTAATCATGATTTTTGTGGAGTACACGGAAACAACCACCATCTTGTAACGGTATCAAGGATTTACCCACAAAGATTTATGCAGTTGCCGCATTTTAGAAGTATCATATTTATAGACATGTATTGCTCTTGTGAATTCTTTCTCAAATAATACTTGTTACATGACCTTTTAAGAGAAGCATATACATGTCTTGTGTAGCTAATTAAGTTCAGAGTTAAAAACATATATAAAGTAGTCATGGTGTATAAACTTTCGCCTGCTCAACAAAAATACATGCACGCTCATGCTTCATATTTGTTTAACCACTTTTCATGGTGATCTAGACTTTATTGATATCTTTCACTGTTTTCTTTGGTGTGGTGACGCACTTTACTACAATTTTTGGCGCATAGACAGGCTGATCTAGGTCCCTTTCCAAAGGTTACAGGGGCGAATCGTCCGAGTCGCTTGGCTTCACGGCTATCCAGCACACACTCTGGGTACGTATTTGGTATCCCTCACTTTCGTCAACTGGAAGACTGGCCTGTGATGCCGATTGCCACATGGGTTTTTCAATTGCTCTCCAGCTCTAGATGTCCCACCTACCAAATACAAGAGAAGCCGCCAGACCAATTACGAACGAACTCTTGTCGAAGCTTTAGAGCATATCGTCCCTACTTTTCTTTCTTTCTTTCTTCTAAAATTTTTATTCTATGTTAAAAGCTTCAGAGTGGACAGATTGATTTTCTGTTAAGAATGGAAAAGTGGTCAGAACAAAGCTAGTCAGGTCTACTCTACTCTGATGATGTTTCAAACAATTTTTATGCTTCCGTCGTCAAACATACATCTCTTCCTAAAAGATTAGTGAAGCATGCATTTTTATTTTGCAAATTCCAGCCATATATCTGACCAAGTGGAAACAAAAAAAAAACTTTGTATTAGGGGGTGCGAGCAAGGTAAAATGGGCTTGGAAACCCAATAAGTTATAGATTTCAGGCTTGGGGAGTCAATTGAGTTGCACACCTATGCTATACATAGGCTTCGCCCCTGGCCGCACCACACGTTGGTCCATCCCCGCGTATGTATGCATTACTAATACTACTATCTGTACTGACAACATGAACCTGTACGGTCGCTCCAGAATAATATTGTTAGAATTCAGACCCAGTGTATTTCCCCTTGCCACGCCTCACATGTGAAAATCCAGTGCAAACAAGAGCTCAAGAAATCCTCTCTTTATGTCATTCAATCTAGGATAAGAAATCATATAGAGTACCAGCTACCAAGGATATCCAGAAAAAGAAATCTAGACAGTGACCATGGGACATTAAAGTGGAAAGCCAAAGCAGCAAATTTACTTGGGACTCTTATTATCTCATTTTTGACAATCAGCCATCCTCCATTTAAGGCCTGCGCACTACAAGAAATTTCCATACGCGTATCCCACTGTTTAAAAGAAGATGCATACTTTTACTTCTTTTCTTCATTTTTAATAGGCCGACAAAAGGTAAAACTTGTGCCCAATATAATCATACAAATTTATGTAATCTCTCAAAAATTTCATCTAAATAATAGTGATTAGTGATTCTTTCTAACTCAAATTCACACGTATAATGTATAAAAAATCAAATTTATTCGAAAATACCCATATGTTTGTCAGTTCAAACGGTGACCATTGAGTTATCGGAGTAGCTTAGCTTAACGGCTAACCTATTACGGACGGCATGCAATTACTACTATCCAGCGCTGTACTGACATGCAACAAGGAGCCTGTACGGTCACCCCAGTTTAAAATTGTCAGAATTTGGACCGTTTTAATTTTCGGATTTTAAATGTCTCAGACTCTCAAATGGTGAATGGTCCCGGAACCTATTTATGGGAACTTATGGATCCCTCTGGCCACCTCAATTATGAAAAAAATCTAACGCAATAAGAGCTCAAGAAGTCCTCTTATATCTCAATCAATCTTTGGATAAGAAGAAATGGCTGTACCAAGGATATCCAGAAAAAGAAATCGACCTCTTAACATTAAAATAGCAAAAGAGAAAAAGAGAGTTTTTACTGAGGGACAATTTTACGTAATCTGTCACAAATTCACAAATATATAGTGTGTAAAAAATCAAATCTTATTCAAAAAATACCCACCATGTGGTTGCATGACATTATACCACCAATCTTGTTCACATGGTGCCCATTGAGTCCGTTCGGCGGTTACGACGGTGATGGCGTTTACCCTTTCGGCTAGGAGGTCCATTTCCAAAAGTTACTGGGTCGAATTGTCGGAGTCGCTTAGCTTCACGGCTATCAAGCACACACTCTGCCGGAGGGGACAAGTATCTAGTGTGGTCATAACAGTACGAATACGTCATGTGTTTCGTTCTAAAGTTCATCATTTCAACCCGCTGTTCCGTCGAAAGTGTCGTATGCTTATTATCAGAAGATTCAGAGCTACTCAGGATATCGATATTGTTGGTTGTTGTATCACAATTGAGGGACGATAGTTCAATCGGGTCTACCGTGCAACCATGAAGAACAAGATCGGAGAACTCCGCGACGAAAGGGGCATATTTGTAATTGACCTTGTATTTACCACCATTTGTAGCCCAGGTTGAACCATCCCATATAGTTGCATACAATGACATTGGCTTTGAGGGGAAAACTCCTCCCATTCCTTCACTCCTTGGCACTTCTCTGATGGCAATATCATCCACATAAAATCTGCATAAAAAAAAATCAAGAAATTAATAGAATTTTCATTTATTAGTTATTTTGCATCAGAAGAATAAATGTTGTCCTAAAAGAATGTTCACCTTTTCAATAATAATAAATAAATATCAGAAAAACAAATGACAGAATAGTGGGTGGGAAAAAAAAAGCACTTAAAAAAACAAAAAAATTTCATTTTTAAATTATTTTTATTTTTGATGTCGATAAAAAAAAGAAAAAGTGCCAGTCTGTAAAACAACGAGCAGCTAAAAATGGAGGAATCTAATGGACAAAAAATAAAAGATTATGAGAACTAAAAATAGAACAAGAGAAATGGGTTGTTGAGATTAGTACAGAGTACATACATGATGTGAGATTGAGTCCATAGAATTGAATAGTGATGAAAATCCTGTGATGGATCAAACCAGAGACCATATCTTTCTTCTCTACCAACTGCTGTACTTCCATTCCCATAAACATTTGTTTGAATCTTCCAATCTTTTCCTCTTATATTACCCAGAAACTCAAAATCTAATTCATCATGGTTCCTCTCAAACATATCTCCATTTGACATCTACAGCAAATCAGAATCCAAAATCAAAAATTTAAAAAACAGATGACTTAATTTTGCATATTAGTATCAAATCAATGAATCAATAGTACTCACGTAAAAGGCGACGACAACCCCAGCAGTATAATCTGCTGGTAATTTGATTGAAGCACTGAAAAATCCATGAAGATAAAGGTCTTGAGAGACAAATCCTGAACCTGCAGCAGAGATTTTAATTTCCCCAAGAACATACTAAAATAATCAGACACAGAGATAGATGTAAAGTTAAAGAGATTTCTTCTCTTAAATCAAAGGAGAAGAAGATTGAAAAATGGAATCACCTGTTCTTTTGTTTAGTAGAAGTTGAACTGTTTTACCACCATCATCTTTAGAATTAGTGACAAGATTATTATCTCCAAACAGATGATTATAACCTTCATCGAATGAGAGTACTGGCATATTTTTCCTGAGAATCAAAGACGCTGATGCTGATAAGATACTACTGATCAACAAAATAGTAGTAATTAATACCAGAAATTCCTTCATTCTATACAAAACCAATTGATCAAACTCTTCTCTGCGTGTGTGTTTTTGATGATGATTTTTCTTGTTTTGATGATGATTTTCTTTTTTCTCCTCTTCTCTTCTCTTCTTTTGAAGTTTTGGTGTATTTTTCTGTGTTTGTTTATTGAAGGGTGCGCTCCAGAGGGAGAGAGAAAGGTGTGATGATGAGTGAATGAAGAAAGAGGGATGTAGACGGACTTTGTATGTTAGTGGGGAGGTTACGGCCTACTGCTTCGAAATTAGAATTAGTCTTAATCTTAGTTAATGGAGTAGTTAATGTAATTACTGTGCCTAATTTCTAGGCATTACATTTGACGTGTTTTTGGGTAACAAATCTCGAATTTAGATTTTGTGTTTGGTTGTATCCAAGGATCTTCTAAGCTACACGAGGCGAATATGGGTCCGAATCTAGACCGTAAAGTGGACACAATGTGAATATGGAAATTTAGAAATGATGGTGAACTCATTTGGTAGAGATGTATGGTATCTGAATGTCATGAAACACTAATCATGAAGAGATGCGTTATATTAGATTTGGATTCCTATTTTGGTCTGCCTTGAGCGTTTTCTAGATCCATACACCTAGTTGGTTTTCCAAATTAATATGTTATTGGGGCGCAGACAGTTTAAAGCAAGGGTGTGTAATTACACATCCTGCTAAACTGGCTCCCAAGCCTAAATTTTCTGCGATTTTGGATTCTCAAGCCTGATTTGCTATTTTGCACCACTAGCAATATCCTATTCCCCGCTAATAGAGTTTCTCGCTCTGCGGCGGATGTACAATGCTAGATTGCAGACTTGGTTTGTTTCCTTTTTGCTTTTCTCTGCAATGTAAAGTCAAATTGAGACGTTCATGTTAGTTTATGGTGTGGTGTCACCGCCAGCAACAAGGGATAGAAGTTTAAACACGGCAAGTTACTTTTGGTCAATTGGATCGAGACCATTCTACACATTATTTCCTCTGTGCTTTTGGAAATTTGAAGCAATACCTACAATTTGTAGTATCATTATGGTATTGCATAGCCATCGTGTGAAAAATGATGACCATGAGATGAAATATATTGGAGAGGTGAGTTGTCAACGCTAGCTCATGGGCACGGTGGAGTCAGAAATTTTCACTACTTGAACATAGAGTTTCGCTAAGGAAAACACTTTTCCTTCCTTATCCCTTAATCAAACCGCTTAATTTTCCTTCTATATCGTTTAATCAAAATCATTTCCATTTCTAACCTAATTTTATCAATTCCTTTTGATTTATTTTTCGTTGGTGATTAATTATTGATTCATAAATTTTTAATCATAGATTAAGACCACAAATATAAATGAATCGTGTGAAGTATTACGCAAAGACATTTAGCTTCAGTACCGCATATTGGAACCCAGATCTTTGTTCTTCGGTTTTTTTTTTTTTTTTTTTTTTCAAAAGAATAGTTCGGTTGATAATTAATCATGAAAATGATAGCCGAACTTTACTTTGTTAAAACACACACTTACTTCGGTTGTTCTTATCTGAATCAGACGAACCTAAATTCGTCAGTTACAGAGTGAAGTTCGGCTGATAACTTGTCAGCCGAACCTATGTTTCGGCTGACAAGTTATCAGCCGAAGCTAGAATGTTCTTCATTAACATTAATCATATAAAGGTAGTTATGTCATCATCAAAAATGGGTAGATAAGGGGTGATGAGATTTTTTACCTAGTGACCCTATTTTGACACCATTAGAGATGCCTCAAAATAGGTTTCATTTACGTAATTACATGTATTGTTTTCTAAATAAAATTTGAGCTCAATCACTATCATAGAATTTGAAGGAAAGCTAAAGCGTCTCTTTTGAATCCACAACAACCTGTTCCTGGACGTGATGCATAAACAGGTGAGCCATATCTTGAGTGCGTGTATTTTGTACATAGAACACGCTGCCAATGAACAAAAATGACGGGCATCCATCTAAATTTCCACAGGTTCAGATAGGCTTGTGACTCTTGTCGGGGAGAGAAATCAGTCAACCACTGTTGACTAGAGTCAAACTTCTTTTGGGACTTCTGTGATTTTTCGAGGTGGTAGTATCAAGAAATAAAATACTTAACCAATAGCTTTTGATCATCTGGATTAATTTATTTTTTTGTGTAAAAAAGAAATGAAATGCTTAAAATGTCCAAATGTTTTGCGTTGATAACGTTTTTTTTTTTTTTTTTTTTTTTTTTAATTTTTAGGAAAGAAACATTCATTCAATTAAATAACCAAATTGTTAAAATTACAAGATGTTTCAGAGATAGAAATGAAAGATATTTCATTACATTGTTCAACTAACAGAGATCGCCTAATAACTTCAGGAATTCACACCCACGTTTGTTGAGAAAAACTAGACAGTCTAGCCTCCTTTGCAAGAAGATCCGCTGAATTGTTACCAGTCCGATGAATGAAATGGAAACCCAGAAAATTCGTAACTTCTGCCATCATCCTTTTTACCTCCTCTAATAGCCTTTGAACCTGCGAAGAAATTGAAGTTTTCTTTCCATTCAAATAATCTATCACCTTTTTGCAGTCCCCTTCGAGAGAAAAAATCGATAAGGCTCTTTCTCTCGCCCATTTTACGCCTTTGAAAATAGCTAGTGCCTCCGCCTCTTTAGCTGAAGATGCCTGACAGTGACCTCCTCTTGCTCCTTCAAAACCTGTTGCAGTTCTAAAAATCAACCCATACCCTGCATTAGTAATACTTGATATCCAACCAGCATCCACATTGATCTTTCAAGTATCACCTAAAGGTCTCCTCCATTTTCTATTAGGTAAAAGCTGTACTGTACTTGGAATAATCATGTTAGCAATAGGAAAGTCAGTCATCCTAGAGGGGGTCCAAAACTGAATATATCTCTGAATTTGAATCGACAAACTAATATTAGTACTAGTTTTATTTGAAAAAACTCTATTACACCTCTCTTTCTAAATGGACCAAGCTTTAGTTGTTGCTAATTTTAAAGACAGACTAGAAGAAACGTCATTCTTGATCCATTCATTGTAATGATCAAGAAATGAATCACTACTATGAACATTTGAAACATTGGGTGCTGGTGGGAGCATCCAAACAGCTTTGGCATAAGAACAATCAAAAAACTAGTGAGTCAAAGACTCCACAACAAAACCACACATGGGACAGGATGTGTCTATTCCCCCTAAATTGGTCGACAACTGTTTCCTAGTGGCCAACGCATTACTTAAGCATTTCCAAAGGAAAAGCTTAATCCTTGGCGAAATGTTGAGATTCCAAACCTTTTTCCAGAATTTTTTCCTACACACAACATTAACATTAGCAATCTTTGTCTCACACAGTTTAGCATATAAACTTTTTACGGTAAAATCCCATCACTTTCCAATTTCCATCTAATTTTATCCTTATATAAAACCCCATACTGAGATCATAGAAGCCTTATATAAGTATGTTACATGCCACATGAGGAGGAAAATTACTATTTACCAAAGCCACATTCCATGAAAAAGAATCATCGTCAATCAAATCAGAGACCAAAATAAGCTTTAAAATTCATGCGTTGATAACTTGATATCTCTATATAGCTTTAAAATTATCATCGATTAAAGACAAACATAAAGTGTGACTGTGTGAGCGTGCATGTATTTTTGTTGAATTTCTTTGTGATCGGTTTTTACTTCTCAACCCCTTTTAGCCGCACAAGAAATATACCTCCCTTAACTAATCATGTAACACGAATTCATGCTTCAAAAAAATAAAAAAAAATGTTACATGAATTATTTGAAAGAAAAAATAATCAAAAGAGTAATTCACACCTATAAATAAATTAGTATAATTAATTTTATATCATGGTAGCTGTATAAATTTTTGGGCGTAAATGAGAAGGGACTTGTGATGTTACGAGATCATTTGCCTGCAACATTAAACTCTCTACAATAGAGATGGGTTTTGATATAGTGGAGAAAACTAAAAAATTATCACAAACTCATGAAGTATTCAATGATTAAAAACCTAAGTGATGATAAACCCAATTCTTTAAACCGGAAGAATTGGAATAGTTGGCACAAGTTTGAACGTGTAGATATGTTCATGTTTCTTGACTGAAAGAGTAGATGCACCTTTTTTTTTTTTTTGAAGAGTAGTTCCATATTATTAATTAGCAACTTCTCTGGGGTAAGTTTTCCCCATAGAATTATTCATTACAATTACAGGTAGAAAGTCCGGGAACGTATTGTCCCAGATATATGAATGTAAATTCTCTCCTACCTGTAGTTGTTGTTTAACCACATGGTTAGCCAAGCCATCTGCCGCATGATTCGTTTCCCTATAGGCGTGCATGATAGAGTACTGTTGTATTTGATGTAGATGGTCTTGTATCTCCTTCAACATGTTTTGAATGATCCATGGAGCATCATCTGTATCTTTGTTCAGCAAACTTAGCAGTGATGCCGAGTCCGTCTCGAACTGGATGTGATTCCATTGTCGTGTGGGTGTCATTCTAGTAGCCAGCAGGAAAGCCCAAGTTTCCGCTACTAGAGTTGTGGTTGTCCCTAACGGTGTCGCCATTGCCATCATCACTTGTCCTTCTATGTTCTTACAGATCCAACCTGCTCCTGCAATACCTGGCGTGTCACCTGGTTTACCTTTACATTCCCCATCTGTGTTGACTTTAATCCAGTTATGTGTAGGTGGATTCCATCGTATCCAGATGATACGTTTATTTGGTGCAGCATTGTGGTGATGTTGTTGTGACTCCGATTGGGGTAAGATGTTATGCTTGGTTGACCATTTGAATTCTTGGCTTAGCAGTACCGCAATTTGGAAGGTTTGTTGTGGATTTTGTATGTTGTTGTTGTGAACCTTTGCGTTTCTTGCTATCCAAATGCTCCATATGATGAAACAACAAGTTGTGAATGTTTCCTTGCTTTCAGCCAGAAGTATGAATTCGTTGAAGCTTTAGGGTGCCTTATATGGAATTGTTGGCGCTGTAGATGGCCTTCTTCCCCTTTGATAATGGCCCCTGTTGAGGCAAGGGAGCAGTTCGATGTTGTTGTTGTTGGCAGATAGTCCCCGGTAATGGGTGGGGCGGGAGCAGTAATCCATGATACGGGTTGTTTGTATCATATCCATTATTCAGAGAGTTACATAGGAGTGTCCAGACCTGTTTCGCCTTATTACATTCAAATAGACAATGAGTGACTGATTCTGGGTGTTGAAGACATATTGGGCATATGTCTGTGTTGCTAATATTTCGAGCATGAAGGCTTTTCAGGGTTGGTAGTCCATCATGGAAAACTTTCCATAAAAAAAGTTTTAGTTTTTGAGGGCATCTGGCTTTCCAGATTTTGTTGTAATCTTGGACATTTCCGTTCGAAGTCTTATTAAGGTTTGAGAGTACCTGGTAACCACTTTTCACTGTATAATGTCCGTTTTTTTAGTGGGGCTAAATTGGTTTATCAGGGATTGGGGGGGTTGGGAATATGCATGCTTGTGATTGCTTCAACCGCTGCTGGGGAAATTTTTTGACGGAGGAGATTGACATTCCAATTAAATGAATGAGGTTCAAGAGTACTGACCAAGTTATGTTCCGCGGGTCCATTTGCCATCAAGTTCCCATGCATTGGAATCCATTTGTCTTTTATTGTTGTTGAGGTTCCATCTCCGATCTGTATGGCATGGTTTTGTTGCACAAAGGAAGCTGCTTTGTAAATGTTTTTCCACGTAGCACTAGCCGAGTCCGGTGGTCTCTGAACATCAGTCAGGATCGATCTTTACTGCATGTATTTTTCTCTGTATAGCTTGTTACAAGTAGTGTGTGGTCTTGCATGCAATTGCCATACTCTTTTACCGATGAGAACCAGGTTGTGTTTCCTTGTATTTCTGATTCCTAATCCTCCATTTTTCATTGGGAGAGTTATTTTATCTTTCCCAATCATGTGAAGTTTCCTTGTACTTTTGTCGTGGCCTCAAAAAACTTCCTCGCAATCTTGTCCATTTTTTTAATGAACATACACCAGTAGAAGTTGTGTTTGCATCACATGATTTGCTATTGAGATTAGGGAAGAGTTGATGAGCAATCTTCCGGATTGGTTGAGACATTTCGCCATCCAACCTTTTGCTTTTCTTTCCATCCTTTGTAACAAATTTGCAAAAATTGGTGAAGAGTTTCTTCCCTATTTGAACATTACTCATAGGTATTTAGGTGGGTTATGAGTTGTAGGGTTGTTGAATGTGTTTTCCAGCTATTGTATTGTATCTGGGTTTAGGTTTGGGTGATGAATTAGGACAGACTTTGGTTTATTTACCTTTTGGCCAGCTGAGGTGGAGTAGGAGTGGAGAAAACTTGTTAAAGACTCACATGAAGTTTTGTCCACTTTACATGTGATTAGCAAATCATTTGCATACATTAGGTGGAGAATTGGTTGGTTGTTTGTGGAGATGCTCAACCCTTTCATCTTTCGACTATCTTCTAGTCTTGCAAGATTTGTTGATAGTATCTTTGCACAAAGAATAAAAATATATGGAGAAAGTGGGTCTCCCTGTCTAAGCCCTCTTAAAGGTTTAAAGTGTACCTGAGGAGAGCCATTTATGTTTATCGAGTAAGTCACAGAAGATATACACAACATCACATATTCCACGAACTTGAGAAGCAAACCGAGTGAAATTAAAGTTTGTCTCACAAAGCCCCAGTCTATACTGTCGTATGCTTTTTGAATATCTATCTTTAGGGCAATTTTTGGATCTTTTGTAGGTGGATAAGATCTGATGTGGTGAAAATCTCGGTTGTTATGGCTATGTTGTCATGAATGGCTCTATTTGGGATAAAGGCACTCTGGTAAGGGCTGATCATGAACTGGAGAACTGGCCTGATTCTATCAACAAGAAGTTTTAAAATGACTTTGTATAAAAAAAAAAGAAGACTTTTTTGTGTGTGTACCGCGTATTTCATTATCAAAATCTTTAAATAAAGTTAAGCTATGAAACATTGGGGAAAACTGAAAGATAACTAGAGGAATACTGGTGAATCGAGTTAACCTCCTCTCCGGTTTTTCTAAAGAAGAATGAGTCCCTTCAAAATTTGTTCATCTCTTCAAAAAAGTTTCATTATCAATTCATCTGTACCTAATTAAATCAACATTAAGGTCTCGGTTTTCCCTCAGAATTTATCTAACGTTTCCTCTGTTTTTGATTCTTGTTTCTTATTTGTTCTCATTCTGCCGAGCTTTCTATTTATTTATTTATTTATTTTGAAGCATAAAAGCTTTCTAAATAATCATTTCATTTTGTGCCGGCAAAGCAATTTCACTGTGGACTTTCAGTCTTGACACATCCCGTTTACACTTAAATCTCTTTGGTAATCGGAAGAAAAAAGTCCTTCTCAGTTAGAAGATAAGTATTTTTTTGATTCACTGAACATCTCATTGTGGTATGCAAACATGAATTCTTGCTGAAAATTTGGAAACATGAATTTGCACTACTATGAAAATTCACATAATTGTAATTGCACAAGAAATGAGTAGAAGAATTACAAGTTGAATTGTAAATTGAGCGGGGCCAGCACGTTTATGGCACAACATGTTAAAATTCGAGCACAACACGTGACCGGCACAGTATGGGCGCAACACTTTAGCTTAATGTATTGTGCCACACAAATAGGCACATCAGCACGACACGCGAAGAAAGCACACCATATCATGCATAAAATACTACACAATATAGAACACTTGATGCATATAGTTCACAAAAGAATCATTGTTTTATCCAGTTTTTGACATTTTATTTTCGTTATGCTAATTTATTTCTATAATAGTACATATACTAACTAAAATATCTAAAAAATATTTATTTTGGAAAACATAAAATAAGTGTGCTAGCACAGCATAGCACGGCACAACACGTTTATTTTTTTGGCCCGGCAAAACACAAGACGTCATTTAGTACGGCACAACACAACACGTCTGAATCTCTGGAACAGCCAAGCACAACACACGACACGCTAATCACGTGACTTTGCGTGCTGGGATGTGCCGAGCCGGCACGTTTACACCTCTACTCACAAGGGTAGCTTTATAACAGGGGGTTAGTCAATTGGGATTTGTAAAGACATTCAGAGACTTTTTATGCAAGAGATTTTGGGTGACTCTCCGTGAGTTTAGAGATTTTGAGAGACTCTCTGAATGATTTCAAGGAATTATGGTGATTCATTTAGACAATAAAATATATATGAATTTCATCTTACACACATGAGACAAACAATTTCAGCTTACTTTAGTACGAGACGAACAAAAGGGATTTGACTTATTGGGTTTTGGAAGACAACAATTTTTTTTCTTCATTTTTTATGAATTTAATTGTAGCTTATTTGGTTATTGTTTTTAATACTTTGATATTTAATCCTTAAAGAAAAGAGAAAGAACAAAGTATCTCAAAGTATCACCTACTTATGAGAGACTTGTTTTTAGCCATTTATGGTATGTTTTGTAATAAAAGTCTCTACAAGTCTCTCAAAACCATAAGTCATTGATTTCAAATTCCAAATCCAATAACAAAAAATTATGAAGACTTTTAGAAAGTCATGATCCAATAAAAGAGGTTGTTTGAGATTTTGAAGAACTCTCTGTTGACTAACAAGAGATTTTAGAAATCTCTAAAATTCTTTCAATATCTCCACAAGACTAACCCCTTGTAAGACTTTCAGGTCTTCTGCCCAATAGTGATGGCAGAAGACTTAAAAAAAAATTAAAAATTTTACAAGCCATAGCTATCAATTAAGAGGTAACATCCAATTTTTGCCATAAACATTACCATTTTAGTGAAGGCTAGTGAAGGGATGGTAATTATAAAAGTAATTATAGGTTTTTCCACTTCAATAATGACTCTCGCACTTTTACTTGAAACGTGATTTTTGTTCCGATCAGTTACCGAAATGAGGTTTTTGTTTTTGAGACATGATTTCTGACAGGATAAGTTAATGAAACGAGATTTTTGTTTTCGGAAAAGAATAAAGATAGAGCAGCACAACAGATAACAAAACATCAGCCTAGCTAGATTGCAGTCTCAGTTTGTTTTCATTTTGTGTTTCTCAGGAATGTAATGTCAATTAGATATTGTGCTAGCTCATGCCAAAGCAAGGGGTGAATCGATTTATTAAATTACAAGAAGTTTAAACAAGGCAAGTTACTTATGAAGTGACATATTCCATGTACTTATGAAGTTATTGAATTAATCACCTATTATGATTGCGTGATTATATCAATAATAACTTCTGTAAAGAAGGTCCCAATTCTTGAAATGCTTAAAATTGACTAAGAGTTATTTTATTTTTTTTATTTTATTTTCATTCCATTAAGAAACGTATACATGACGGTTTCCATGAAAAATAAGTACACCATAAACATGAAACAAATATAATAAAAGATGCAAAACGTAAATAAATCGCGAAGAGAAAAGAGCGATCCATAACGGCAGCACTCAAATCTTGTACGGAGAGATTGGAGAAGGAATGGTACTCGAAATCACATTTCGACCATTTTGATTGATTTTCTTCTTGGAAAAGAGATACTCCTATTAGAGAGGAGTGATTTTTCCAAAAACTCATGTTTAGCGATAAGCCCGAAAACCCTGAATCTATTATTCTGTTAAAGAAGAACTTGATCTTGTTTCCGCCAAATCGCCCGATGTACTTGTATCCAAAAATCCGAATCACGAACAAATCTATAAAAAGAAAGACTATAAAAGTGTAGATAAAATCGCTCTAAGCGAAGGAAGGATTCGCCCTAATAGGGAAGAAATTTATTCAAAACGTAAAACAACTCCTAAATAAGATCAACTCTATAAAATGAAACTAAAAACAAGTAATCTTCGCTCAGATATAGGCAAAAGAGGAAGAAGATGATAAGCTTTTCTTCAAGGTTTTTGAGAAGGGATAGAGCGGAGATCTGTGAAATTGGTGTCAATCTTGTTTTTCCTAAAATTGACCAGAGTTTTGACATAAATTCCATTGACATCTCTTTGACATCTCTATATCAATTTTATAGTTATCATTAAAGGCAAATAGAAAGTGTGCGCAAGCGTGCATTTATTTTTGTCAAACGACGAAAGTTAAAAACAAGACAATTACTACACAAAAAAATACATGCTTTATAAAGGGGATTCCAGTATTAGGGGCCGATACCATTACATATAGGACAAACAATCCCATATAAGTTATGATATAATATACCTCCTTAAGGGATCATGTAATAATAATTATTCGAGAGATTAAAAAAATCTAAAGAGTAATTAATGCTTATAAATGATTGATACTGTTCCAAGATTGTTTTTGTGTGTATAAATTTTTGGTGGTAAATGATTAAAGCATGATTATTTGTTTGTATTAATAAACTGTTCAAAATATAGGTGTGAGTATTGAGACATCGGAGAAAACTAAAAAATTGTCCGAAACTCATGTAATATATAATGATTAAAAACCTAAATTCAATTCTTTATACTTGAAGAGTTGGAGTTTGACCATGTGTAATTATCCATGTTTCTTGATTGTAAGATTGGATGTGCCTTGGATTTACACTAAGTTTTCAATTGCTTAAGCCTGAGAATGTGAATTTATGAAGTTTTTTTTCTTTTTTGAGGTCGAAGAATATATGGAAATTGTGATTTAAGGAATAAATTAATACATCAGCATGAAACAAAGTATGGTAAATCCAGAATCAGAAATGGAAAGAATTGAGGGAATTACCAGGATGAAGATGAATGCAAGTTAACTTCTAGAGAGAGAGACATGGGTGATTGAAGCTCATTTTGTATATTGCTCTGAAAATCCTTAGGCCAAGTTAGGGGTGGGACTTGGGTTGGTTGGGAGGGTTAGAAGGCTTGGCCGAGGCAGACCTGAGCTAGGAATCCTTTTCTCAGATTGCCCATCGACCCCGTGGAACCCATGGAGGCACTGCCCAAGTCCGCCCAAGTTATGTTCCTCGGGTTGGCCCAAGTTTCGCTAGACATATGCGTTTGTTAATATGATAATAACAAATTTTAGTAATAATAAGATTTAATTGCTCAATTTATCTTAAATTTCCAAATAACTTAAGATTATTTACAATAATATAAACTTTTCATATTTAATGATTTATTAATGAGATAGATATAATTTATATTTTCATTATCAGATGTGAAGATAATATTTAAAATTACTCTAAATAGATAATAATATCAATTATAAAAATAATTTTATATAACCACATCATAGTTCGTCGGGTTGGGCGGGTTGCTTGGGTTAGAAATATTTGTGCCCATTCTTACCCAAATTTAACTCGGGTTTATGAAATTTATGCTCAAGCTGGTCCAAAATTTTGATGTACGTTGCCCATGTCCGCCCAACGTTCGGGTTGGGCATAGGTTGGGTGGGTTAACCCAACCCAAGTCCCACCCCTAGTCCAAGTACTATGATAACACGTTTTGCTTGGCTATAACTTAAATATGACGAAATCCAATTACCATGGGGCATCGTTTGACTTTAATGTGGCGAATTCACTTGGCTTAGATAAAGAGTGAACAGATCTATTCCACTTTTTGGGCTAAGTTATGCCTCATGGAAACTCGAATTCCTTTTGAAAACTTTCTTTATGGAATCTCACTTTCCGTGATATTTTTGGAGTCTTGGACGGATACTGAGTTATATGTTTTTTTTGGATTTAAACCTATTTTCACTCCTGTTATTACTCTTTTAACTCTTTTATTTACTAGTAAAATTTTACTTTTACTATTTATATTTTCATCTTTTTTCTCTGAAATGGTATTGTTTGGGTTTCCATCTCATTAGGCTAAGCGATTCCCCACTCCTATGATGAGGTGTAATTGAACCCTCATTTTTCTTGGCTACGTTTAAGCTATAACCAAGCAAAACGCCCAACCATAGCGCTTGGCCTTGTGATGTGCAAATTTTGTTATACTTGATAGTTTTTGCGTCTAATTGGCCAAATAAAAATCCTAATTATTCAATTGGCATTTTTTTTTTTGAAGCATAGTTGGCATTTAGCAAGAGATCTCTTTTTGTATAAATAACGTATTTGGTAAGGATTTGGCATGCCCTCAACGAAGGTGAAGTAATAGCTGTATTTTCATTCCATGTCAGAAGGGACAGATAGATTTAGTATCATGATTTGTAAGGGGTCTGATCTAAGTCGACTTAGATGATGTTATATCTTACTAATATATACAAAAAAGGTATTTTTTGTATGAGACCCATTAAATTACTAAGTTGCCCTCTTTTTTAATTACTAAGCTCTATTATATTATGTAATTTCAATAAGGGTAGAAATGTATATTAAATAACATCGGATTAAAAAGGTCACTAGATCGTACATATTTACAGAAATGCCATTGTTTTAAAAATATATCATTTTTTTTTTAAACTTAATATCTTTAAAAATATTCATCGGATTTTTATAAAATTAATATATTTGAATAGCTCTTTGAATTATCAACGCAAAGAGTATAAATAACAATAATAATTTTTTATTTCATGAAAAAAGTTTCATTATTTTCAAATTTGATATTGCTCAACAGGCCAAATTCAAACATGTGCATTGCACATGTGTCCTCACTGGTTCTTATAAATGATGCGCCTAATTTTCTTACGGACAGCTCTAGAGATTAACTTGTTCAAATTTAAAAGCCAAGAACATTAAGTATGACCCAGGTGGGACATCGAATTAAATGTACCAAAGAATTAGGGATGGACATGGTTTCGGTTTTCCGCCGGAACCGGACCAAACCAAACCGATTAGGAAGAAACCGAACCGAACCATTTACCAATGGATTGGTTATGGTAAAAAAAAATTGAAAACCGACATTATTGGTTCGGTTTTGGTTTGACCCCAAAAGCGAACCAAAAACCAATGGAAAACTGGTTATATTCAACAGTTAGATTAAAACCTAAGATTTAATCTACACCCTTCGTTTTTCTTAACCCTAATACTATATATGGAATTTGGAGCATGCAGAACTTGGAGTTTATGTTTATGTTTTTTGAATTTGTAATGTTTATGTTTTGAACTGTGCTTCTAAACTTGAAATATGAACTATGCTTGTGTTAATTACATTCTACAGGTAGGTTAAAATTCTACTGTGATTTTTTTTTTAAGATTTGAATTTTGAGTTTCAGAAAACTCACATACAGTCGGTTTTCCATTAACCCAATGGAACAAACCGAAACCGGCTAAATCCATTAAGAAACCGAACCAATGGTTAATGGTTCAGTGATGGTAATATCTTTTAGAAACCGATAGTATTGTTAATGGTTTGGTTTGGCTGGAAACCGACCCGAAACCGACCATGAACAACCCTACAAAGAATACATTAAAGGTATGAAAAATAAGAGCGTAGTTGACCATCATAAGTTAGAGAAAGCACTTTGGCGTTTGTTTTCTTGGTTGTGGCACGAAAACCTAGTGAACTACCAGTTGCAATTGTTATACGCAAAATTTTCTACATTTTGTTCGCCGATACCAAGTATCCAGCTGATTAGAATCGGGCGGAAACTCAATATCCCACATTATACAACATTTCATGCTAGTTTTTCTTTTCTTGATATCTCAAATAAAATATACGGGTTAACAAAATGTTACTCCTTCTGTTTTTTGGAAAAACGATATTTTCATTTTAATATAAAAATATGGCAAATTGAAAAGTGAAAATATCTATTTTCCAAATTCGGAGGCGCATGATAATGAGCCATTAGGCATCTCTCATCTAAATTCTAGATTTCTAATGGCCTAAAAAATCTTTCCAAAAAGTTTATTAATTAAAATATCCCTAGTATAAGGTCCATTGAAAAATACCCTTTCAAACTTAATATATACCCCTAGGCTTAATACATTACTAAAATACCCTCTTTTGTATATACAAAACCACTACCACTAACGACTATTAAAAGAAGAAAAAAAAAACACACAACTTTTATTGCCCCGTCACCACTGTCCACCAC
>JAJJMB010011408.1:0-12170 GCA_023531105.1 Papaver atlanticum | reverse complement strand
ACCACCTTTGCATTTTGTGAAAACTAGCTTTCAAGAATGAGACCTTCAAATCAAGTCACAAATAGAGAAATGATGGCTTGTTACAAAGCGTACAGTCAATGGAACAATATCTTACAAAATGATCAAAAAAATATTTTTCCTCATTTTTGCGGATAAAAGCGTGTACGGCCACCGCCTTTGCATTTTTTTAAAACTAGTTTTTAATAACGAGACCTTCAATTAGAACTAGGGAAATGATGGGTTGTTACAAAGCTTACAGTCAATGGAACAATATCTTACAAAATGATCAAAAAAATATTTGTCCTTATTTTTGAAATAACAAAGCTTGTACCACCACCTTTGCATTTTGTGAAAAACTAGCTTTGGATAATGAAACCTTCAAATCAATAGACAACTAGAGAAATGATGTCTTGTTAAAAAGCTTAAAGTCAACGGAACAATATCTTACAAAATGATCCAAGAAATATTTTGCCTCTTTTTTTCGGATACAAGTTTCTACCGCCGCCTTTGAATTTTTTGAAAACTAACTTTAAATAATTAGACCTTCAATTCAAGTCTGAACTAGAGAAATGATGTGTTGTTAGAAAGCTTAAAGTCCATGGAACAATATCTTACAAAATGATCCAAAAAATATTTTGCCTCATTTTTGCAAAAACAATGCTTGTACCACCACCTTTTCATTTTGTGAAAAAAATAGCTTTAGATAATGAGACCTTCAAATCAAGTCACAACTAGAGAATGATGGCTTGTTTCAAAGCTCACAGTCAATGGAACAATATCTTACAAAATGATACAAAAAATATTTTGCCTCATTTTTGTGGATACAAGTGTGTACCGCCGCCTGTGCATTTTGTGAAAACTAGCTTTTAATAATGAGACCTTCAATTCAAGTCAGAACTAGAGAAATAATGGGTTGTTACAAAGCTTACAGTCAATGGAACAATATCTTACAAAATTATCCAAAAAATATTTTACCTCATATTTGCAAAAACAAAGCTTGTACAACCACCTTTTCATTTTGTGAAAAAATAGCTTTAGATAATGAGACCTTCAAATCAAGTCACAAATAGAGAAATGATGGCTTGTTACAAAGCGTACGGTCAATGGAACAATATCTTACAAAATGATCCAAAAAATATTTAGCCTCATTTTTGCGGATACAAGTTTCTACCTCCGCCTTTGCATTTTGTGAAAACTACCTTTCAATAATGAGACCTTCAATTCAATTTAGAACCTGAAAAATGGTTGGTTGTTACAAAGCTTACAACCAATGGAACAATATCTTACAAAATGATCCAAAAATATTTTGCCTCATTTTTACAAATACAAAGCGAGTACCACCACCTTTGCATTTTGTGAAAAATTAGCTTTAGATATTGAGACCTTCAAATCAAGTCAAAAATAGAGAAGTGATGGCTTGTTACAAAGCGTACAGTCAATGGAACAATATCTTACAAAATGATCCAAAAAATACTTTTCCTCATTTTTGCGGATACAAGCATGTACGGCCACCGCCTTTGCATTTTTTAAAAACTAGATTTTAATAACGAGACCTTCAATTAGAACTAGAGAAATTATGGGTTGTTACAAATCTTACAGTTAATGGAACAATATCTTACAAAATGATTAAAAAAATATTTGTCCTCATTTTTGAAAGAACAAAGCTTGTACCACCACATTTGCATTTATTGAAAAACTAGTTTTTTATAATGAAACCTTCAAATCAAGAAACAACTAGAGAAATGATGGGTTGTTACAAAGCTTACAGTCCATTACACAATATCTTACAAAATGATCAAAAAAATATTTTGCCTCATTTTTTCAAAAACAAAGCTTGAACCACAACCTGTGCATTTTGTGAAAAAATAGCTTTAGATAATGCGACCTTCAAATCAAGTCACAACTAGAGAAATGATGGCTTGTTTCAAAGATTACAGTCAATGGAACAATATCTTACAAAATGATACAAAAAATATTTTGCCTCATTTTTGCGGAAACAAATGTGTACCGCCGCCTGTGCATTTTGTGAAAACTAGCTTTTAATAATGAGACCTTCAATTCAAGTCAGAACTAGAAAAATGATGGGTTGTTATAAAGCTTACAGCCAATGGAACAATATCTTTCAAAATGATCCAAAAAATATTTTGCCTCATTTTTACATTGTGTACGGCCGCCTTTGCATTTTGTGAAAACTTGCTTTTAGTAATGAGACCTTCAATTCAAGTCAGAACTAGAAAAATAATGGGTTGTTACAAAGCTTATAGTCAATGGAACAATATCTTACAAAATGATCCAAACAATATTTTGCCTCATTTTTGAAAATACAAAGCTTGTACCACCACCTTTTCATTTTGTGAAAAAATACCTTTAGATAACGAGACCTTGAAATCAAGTCACAACTAGAGAAATGATGACTTGTTACAAAGCTTACACTCAATGGAACAATATCTTACAAAATGATCAAAAAAGTATTTGTCCACATTTTTGAAAGAACAAAGCTTGTACAACCACCTTTGTATTTTGTGAAAAACTAGCTTTTGATAATGAAACCTTCAAATCAAGAAACAACTAGAGAAATGATGGCTTGTTAAACATATTATAGTCAATGGAACAATATCTTACAAAATGATCAAAAAAATATTTTACCTCTTTTTTTCGGATAAAAGCGTGTACCGGCGCCTTTGCATTTTGTGAAAACTATCTTTTAATATTGAAACCTTACATTCAAGTCAGAACTAGAGAAATGATGGGTTGTTACAAAGCTCACAGTCCATGGAACAATATCTTACAAAATGACCCAAAAAATATTTTGCCTCATTTTTGCAAATACAAAGCTTGTACCACCAATTTTGCATTTTGTGAAAAAATACCTTCAGATAACGAGACATTCAAATTAAGTCACAACTTGAGAAATGATTGCTTGTTACAAAGTTTAAAGTCAATGGAACAATATCTTAAAAAATGATCCAAAAAAAAATTGCCTAATTTTTGCAAATACAAAGCTTGTACCACAGCCTTTGCATTTTGTGAAAAACAAGATTTAGATAGTTGAACTTTGAAATCAAGTTACAACTAGAGAAATTATGGCTTGTTACAAAGCTTATAGTCAATGGAACAATATATTACAAAATGATCCAAAACAAATTTTTCCTCATTTTTGCAAATACAAATCTTGTACCACCACTTTTGAATTTTGTGAAAAAATACCTTTAGATAATGAGACCTTCAAATCAAGTCAACCCTAGAGAAATGATGGGTTGTTACCAAGCTTACCGTCAATGGAACAATATATTTCAAAATGATCCAAAAAATATTTTGACTCATTTTTGCGGATAAAAGCGTGTACCGCCGCCTTTGCATTTTGTGAAAACTAGCCTTTAATAATGAGACCTTCAAATCAAGTCACAAATAGAGAAATGATGGCTTGTTACAAAGCTTACGGTCAATGGAAAAATATCTTAAAAAATGATCCAAAAATATTTTGCCTCATTTTTGCAAAAACAAAGCTTAAACCACCACCTGTGCATTTTGTGAAAAAATATCTTTAGATAATGAGACCTTCAAATCAAGTCACAACTAGAGAAATGATGGCTTGTTTAAAAGATTACAGTCAATGGAACAATATCTTACAAAATGATACAAAAAATATTTTGCCTCATTTTTGCGGATACAAATGTGTACCGCCGCCTGTGCATTTTGTGAAAACTAGCTTTTAATAATGAGACCTTCAATTCAAGTCAGAACTAGAAAAATGATGGGTTGTTACAAAGCTTACAGCCAATGGAACAATATCTTTCAAAATGATCCAAAAAATATTTTGGCTCATTTTTACATTGTGTACGGCAGCCTTTGCATTTTGTGAAAACTTTCTTTTAGTAATGAGACCTTCAATTCAAGTCAGAACTAGAGAAATAATGGGTTGTTACAAAGCTTATAGTCAATGGAACAATATCTTACAAAATGATCCAAAAATATTTTGCCTCATTTTTGAAAATACAAAGCTTGTACCAACACCTTTTCATTTTGTGAAAAAATAGCTTTAGATAATGAGACCTTCAAATTAAGTCACAACTAGAGAAATGATGGCATGTTTCAAAGCTTACAGTTAATGGAACAATATCTTACAAAATGATCCAAAATATATTTATCCTCATTTTTGCGGATACAAGTTTCTACCTCCGCCTTTGCATTTTGTGAAAACTACCTTTCAATAATGAGACCTTCAATTCAAGTAAGAACTAGAAAAATGATGGGTTGTTACAAAGCTTACAACCAATGGACCGATATCTTACAAAATTATCCAAAAATATCTTGCCTCATTTTTACAAATACAAAGCGAGTACCACCACCTTTGCATTTTGTGAAAAATTAGCTTTAGATAATGAGACCTTAAAATCAAGTCACAAATAGAGAAATGAAGGCTTGTTACAAATCGTACGGTCAATGGAACAATATCTTACAAAATGATCCAAAAAATATTTTTCCTCATTTTTGCGGATACAAGCGTGTATGGCCACCGCCTTTGCATTTTTTAAAAACTAGTGTTTAATAACGAGACCTTCAATTAGAACTAGAGAAATGATGGGTTATTACAAAGCTTACAGTCAATGGAACAATATCTTACAAAAAGATCAAAAAAAAATATTTGTCCTCATTTTTGAAAGAACAAAGCTTGTACCACCACCTTTGCATTTTGTGAAAAACTAGCTTTTGATAAGAAACCTTCAAATCAAGAAACAACTAGAGAAATGATGGCTTGTTAAAAAGCTTATAGTCAATGGAACAATATCTTACAAAATGATCCAAAAAATATTTTACCACTTTTTTTCGGTTACAAGCGTGTACCGGCGCCTTTGCATTTTGTGAAAACTATCTTTTTATAATGAAACCTTCAATTCAAGTAAGAACTATAGAAATGATGGGTTGTTACAAAGCTTGCAGTCAATGGAAAAATACCTTACAAAGTTATCCAAAAAATACTTTTCCTCATTTTTGCAAATACAAAGCTTGTACCACCCCCTTTGCATTTTGTGAAAAACTAGCTTTTGATAACGAGACCTTTAAATAAAGTGAAAAATAGAGAAATGATTGCTTGTTACAAAGCTTACAGTCAAAGGAACAATATCTTACAAAATGATCCAAAAAATATTTAGCCTCATTTTTGCGGATACAAGTGTGTACCGCCTCCTTTGAATTTTTTGAAAACTAACTTTCAATAATTAGACCTTTAATTCAAGTCAGAACTAGAGAAATGATGGGTTGTTACAAAGCTTACAGTCCATGGAACAATATCTTACAAAATGATCCAAAAAATATTTTGCCCCATTTTTGCAAAAACAAAGCTTGTACCACCACCTTTTCATTTTGTGAAAAAATAGCTTTAGATAATGAGACCTTCAAATCAAGTCACAACTAGAGAAATGATGGTTTGTTTCAAAGCTTACAGTCAATGGAACAATATCTTACAAAATGATACAAAAATTATTTTGTCTCATTTTTGCGGATACAAGTGTGTACCGCCGCCTGTGCATTTTGTGAAAACTAGCTTTTAATAATGAGACCTTCAATTCAAGTCAGAACTAGAAAAATGATGGGTTGTTACAAAGCTTACAGCCAATGGAACAATATCTTACAAAATGATCCAAAAAATATTTTGCCTCATTTTTAAAAATACAAAGCTTGTACCACCAACTTTGCATTTTGTGAAAAACTAGCTTTAGATAATGGAACTTTCAAATCAAGTTACAACTAGAGAAATGATGGATTGTTACAAAACTTATAGTAAATGGAACAATATCTTACCAAATGACCCAAAAAATATTTTGCCTCATTTTTGAAAATACAAATCTTGTACCACCACCTTTGCATTTTGTGAAAAACTAGCTTTAGATAATGAACCTTTAAATCAAGTAAGACTAGAGAAATGATGGGTTGTTACAAAGCTTACAGTTAATGGAACAATATCTTACAAAATGATCCAAAAAATATTTTGCTTGATTTTTGCAAATACAAAGCTGTTACCACCACCTTTGCATTTTGTGAAAAAATAGATTTAGATAATGAGACCTTTAAATCAAGTCAGAACAAGAGAAATGATGGGTTGTTACAAAGCTTACAGTCAATGAGACAATATCTTACAAAATGATCCAAAAAATATTTTTCCTCATTTTTGAAAATACAAAGCTTGTACCACCACCTTTGCATTTTGTGAAAAACTAGATTTAGATAATGAGACCTTTAAATCAAGTCAGAACTAGAGAAATGATGGGTTGTTACAAAGCTTACAGTCAATGGAACAATTTCTTACAAAATGACCCAATAAATATTTTCCCTCATTTTTGCAAATACAAAGCTTGTACCACCACCTTTGCATATTGTGAAAAACTAGCTTTAGATAATGAGACCTTTAAATCAAGTCAGAACTATAGAAATGATTGCTTGTTACAAAGCTTATAGTCAATTGAACAATATCTTACAAAATAATCCAAAAAATATTTTGCCTCATTATTGCAAATACAAAGCGAGTACCACCACCTTTGCATTTTCTAAAAAATTAACTTTAGATAATGAGACCCTCAAATCAGGTCACAAATAGAGAAATGATGGCTTGTTACAAAGCGTACGGTCAATGGAACAATATCTTACAAAATGATCCAAAAAATATTTTTCCTCATTTTTGCGGATACAAGCGTGTACGGCCACCGCCTTTGAATTTTGTAAAAACTAGTTTTTAATAACGAGACCTTCATTTAGAACTAGAGAAATGATGGGTTGTTACAAAACTTACAGTCAATGGAACAATATCTTTCAAAATGATCCAAAAAATATTTTGCCACATTTTTGCGGATAAAAGCGTGTACCGCCGCCTTTGCATTGTGTGAAAACTAGCCTTTAATAATGATACCTTCAAATCACGTTAGAAATAGAGAAATGATGGCTTATTACAAAGCTTACAGTTAATGGAACAATATCTTACAAAATGATTCAAAAAATATTTTGCCTCATTTTGGAAAATACAAAGCTTGTACCACCACCTTTGCATTTTGTGAAAAACTAGATTTAGATAATGAGACCTTTAAATCAAGTCAGAACTAGAGTAATGATTGGTTGTTACAAAGCTTACAGTCAATGGAACAATTTCTTACAAAATGACCCAAAAAATATTTTCCCTCATTTTTGCAAATACAAAGCTTATACCACCACCTTTGCATTTTGTGAAAAACTAGCTTTAGATAATGAGACCTTTAAATCAAGACAGAACTAGAGAAATGATGGCTTGTTACAAAGCTTATAGTCAATGGAACAATATCTTACAAAATAATCCAAAAAATATTTTGCCTCATTATTGCAAATACAAAGCTTGTACCACCACCTTTGCATTTTGTGAAAACTAGCTTTCAAGAATGAGACCTTCAAATCAAGTCACAAATAGAGAAATGATGGCTTGTTACAAAGCGTACAGTCAATGGAACAATATCTTACAAAATGATCAAAAAAATATTTTTCCTCATTTTTGCGGATAAAAGCGTGTACGGCCACCGCCTTTGCATTTTTTTAAAACTAGTTTTTAATAACGAGACCTTCAATTAGAACTAGGGAAATGATGGGTTGTTACAAAGCTTACAGTCAATGGAACAATATCTTACAAAATGATCAAAAAAATATTTGTCCTTATTTTTGAAATAACAAAGCTTGTACCACCACCTTTGCATTTTGTGAAAAACTAGCTTTGGATAATGAAACCTTCAAATCAATAGACAACTAGAGAAATGATGTCTTGTTAAAAAGCTTAAAGTCAACGGAACAATATCTTACAAAATGATCCAAGAAATATTTTGCCTCTTTTTTTCGGATACAAGTTTCTACCGCCGCCTTTGAATTTTTTGAAAACTAACTTTAAATAATTAGACCTTCAATTCAAGTCTGAACTAGAGAAATGATGTGTTGTTAGAAAGCTTAAAGTCCATGGAACAATATCTTACAAAATGATCCAAAAAATATTTTGCCTCATTTTTGCAAAAACAATGCTTGTACCACCACCTTTTCATTTTGTGAAAAAAATAGCTTTAGATAATGAGACCTTCAAATCAAGTCACAACTAGAGAATGATGGCTTGTTTCAAAGCTCACAGTCAATGGAACAATATCTTACAAAATGATACAAAAAATATTTTGCCTCATTTTTGTGGATACAAGTGTGTACCGCCGCCTGTGCATTTTGTGAAAACTAGCTTTTAATAATGAGACCTTCAATTCAAGTCAGAACTAGAGAAATAATGGGTTGTTACAAAGCTTACAGTCAATGGAACAATATCTTACAAAATTATCCAAAAAATATTTTACCTCATATTTGCAAAAACAAAGCTTGTACAACCACCTTTTCATTTTGTGAAAAAATAGCTTTAGATAATGAGACCTTCAAATCAAGTCACAAATAGAGAAATGATGGCTTGTTACAAAGCGTACGGTCAATGGAACAATATCTTACAAAATGATCCAAAAAATATTTAGCCTCATTTTTGCGGATACAAGTTTCTACCTCCGCCTTTGCATTTTGTGAAAACTACCTTTCAATAATGAGACCTTCAATTCAATTTAGAACCTGAAAAATGGTTGGTTGTTACAAAGCTTACAACCAATGGAACAATATCTTACAAAATGATCCAAAAATATTTTGCCTCATTTTTACAAATACAAAGCGAGTACCACCACCTTTGCATTTTGTGAAAAATTAGCTTTAGATATTGAGACCTTCAAATCAAGTCAAAAATAGAGAAGTGATGGCTTGTTACAAAGCGTACAGTCAATGGAACAATATCTTACAAAATGATCCAAAAAATACTTTTCCTCATTTTTGCGGATACAAGCATGTACGGCCACCGCCTTTGCATTTTTTAAAAACTAGATTTTAATAACGAGACCTTCAATTAGAACTAGAGAAATTATGGGTTGTTACAAATCTTACAGTTAATGGAACAATATCTTACAAAATGATTAAAAAAATATTTGTCCTCATTTTTGAAAGAACAAAGCTTGTACCACCACATTTGCATTTATTGAAAAACTAGTTTTTTATAATGAAACCTTCAAATCAAGAAACAACTAGAGAAATGATGGGTTGTTACAAAGCTTACAGTCCATTACACAATATCTTACAAAATGATCAAAAAAATATTTTGCCTCATTTTTTCAAAAACAAAGCTTGAACCACAACCTGTGCATTTTGTGAAAAAATAGCTTTAGATAATGCGACCTTCAAATCAAGTCACAACTAGAGAAATGATGGCTTGTTTCAAAGATTACAGTCAATGGAACAATATCTTACAAAATGATACAAAAAATATTTTGCCTCATTTTTGCGGAAACAAATGTGTACCGCCGCCTGTGCATTTTGTGAAAACTAGCTTTTAATAATGAGACCTTCAATTCAAGTCAGAACTAGAAAAATGATGGGTTGTTATAAAGCTTACAGCCAATGGAACAATATCTTTCAAAATGATCCAAAAAATATTTTGCCTCATTTTTACATTGTGTACGGCCGCCTTTGCATTTTGTGAAAACTTGCTTTTAGTAATGAGACCTTCAATTCAAGTCAGAACTAGAAAAATAATGGGTTGTTACAAAGCTTATAGTCAATGGAACAATATCTTACAAAATGATCCAAACAATATTTTGCCTCATTTTTGAAAATACAAAGCTTGTACCACCACCTTTTCATTTTGTGAAAAAATACCTTTAGATAACGAGACCTTGAAATCAAGTCACAACTAGAGAAATGATGACTTGTTACAAAGCTTACACTCAATGGAACAATATCTTACAAAATGATCAAAAAAGTATTTGTCCACATTTTTGAAAGAACAAAGCTTGTACAACCACCTTTGTATTTTGTGAAAAACTAGCTTTTGATAATGAAACCTTCAAATCAAGAAACAACTAGAGAAATGATGGCTTGTTAAACATATTATAGTCAATGGAACAATATCTTACAAAATGATCAAAAAAATATTTTACCTCTTTTTTTCGGATAAAAGCGTGTACCGGCGCCTTTGCATTTTGTGAAAACTATCTTTTAATATTGAAACCTTACATTCAAGTCAGAACTAGAGAAATGATGGGTTGTTACAAAGCTCACAGTCCATGGAACAATATCTTACAAAATGACCCAAAAAATATTTTGCCTCATTTTTGCAAATACAAAGCTTGTACCACCAATTTTGCATTTTGTGAAAAAATACCTTCAGATAACGAGACATTCAAATTAAGTCACAACTTGAGAAATGATTGCTTGTTACAAAGTTTAAAGTCAATGGAACAATATCTTAAAAAATGATCCAAAAAAAAATTGCCTAATTTTTGCAAATACAAAGCTTGTACCACAGCCTTTGCATTTTGTGAAAAACAAGATTTAGATAGTTGAACTTTGAAATCAAGTTACAACTAGAGAAATTATGGCTTGTTACAAAGCTTATAGTCAATGGAACAATATATTACAAAATGATCCAAAACAAATTTTTCCTCATTTTTGCAAATACAAATCTTGTACCACCACTTTTGAATTTTGTGAAAAAATACCTTTAGATAATGAGACCTTCAAATCAAGTCAACCCTAGAGAAATGATGGGTTGTTACCAAGCTTACCGTCAATGGAACAATATATTTCAAAATGATCCAAAAAATATTTTGACTCATTTTTGCGGATAAAAGCGTGTACCGCCGCCTTTGCATTTTGTGAAAACTAGCCTTTAATAATGAGACCTTCAAATCAAGTCACAAATAGAGAAATGATGGCTTGTTACAAAGCTTACGGTCAATGGAAAAATATCTTAAAAAATGATCCAAAAATATTTTGCCTCATTTTTGCAAAAACAAAGCTTAAACCACCACCTGTGCATTTTGTGAAAAAATATCTTTAGATAATGAGACCTTCAAATCAAGTCACAACTAGAGAAATGATGGCTTGTTTAAAAGATTACAGTCAATGGAACAATATCTTACAAAATGATACAAAAAATATTTTGCCTCATTTTTGCGGATACAAATGTGTACCGCCGCCTGTGCATTTTGTGAAAACTAGCTTTTAATAATGAGACCTTCAATTCAAGTCAGAACTAGAAAAATGATGGGTTGTTACAAAGCTTACAGCCAATGGAACAATATCTTTCAAAATGATCCAAAAAATATTTTGGCTCATTTTTACATTGTGTACGGCAGCCTTTGCATTTTGTGAAAACTTTCTTTTAGTAATGAGACCTTCAATTCAAGTCAGAACTAGAGAAATAATGGGTTGTTACAAAGCTTATAGTCAATGGAACAATATCTTACAAAATGATCCAAAAATATTTTGCCTCATTTTTGAAAATACAAAGCTTGTACCAACACCTTTTCATTTTGTGAAAAAATAGCTTTAGATAATGAGACCTTCAAATTAAGTCACAACTAGAGAAATGATGGCATGTTTCAAAGCTTACAGTTAATGGAACAATATCTTACAAAATGATCCAAAATATATTTATCCTCATTTTTGCGGATACAAGTTTCTACCTCCGCCTTTGCATTTTGTGAAAACTACCTTTCAATAATGAGACCTTCAATTCAAGTAAGAACTAGAAAAATGATGGGTTGTTACAAAGCTTACAACCAATGGACCGATATCTTACAAAATTATCCAAAAATATCTTGCCTCATTTTTACAAATACAAAGCGAGTACCACCACCTTTGCATTTTGTGAAAAATTAGCTTTAGATAATGAGACCTTAAAATCAAGTCACAAATAGAGAAATGAAGGCTTGTTACAAATCGTACGGTCAATGGAACAATATCTTACAAAATGATCCAAAAAATATTTTTCCTCATTTTTGCGGATACAAGCGTGTATGGCCACCGCCTTTGCATTTTTTAAAAACTAGTGTTTAATAACGAGACCTTCAATTAGAACTAGAGAAATGATGGGTTATTACAAAGCTTACAGTCAATGGAACAATATCTTACAAAAAGATCAAAAAAAAATATTTGTCCTCATTTTTGAAAGAACAAAGCTTGTACCACCACCTTTGCATTTTGTGAAAAACTAGCTTTTGATAAGAAACCTTCAAATCAAGAAACAACTAGAGAAATGATGGCTTGTTAAAAAGCTTATAGTCAATGGAACAATATCTTACAAAATGATC
>JAJJMB010011402.1:0-10384 GCA_023531105.1 Papaver atlanticum | reverse complement strand
GTGGGACCGGCCACGGCTAGGGCATGGCCGTCCGGTCAGGTAGCCCGATCCCACGACACCTTCCCTATTTTTATTATTTTTCATGAAACCGTGAAAATATGGAGAAACCGTGAGTTTTGCTCAAACAAGGAAAATTGCTTGAATGAAGGAGTTTTCATGAGTTCATGAAAATAAATAAAACAAGAAAAATAAAGGAAGAGGGCGTAGGGGACCGGCCACGGCGGCATGGCCGGTGGGCCCGGTCCCTAGGCGCCTTTTTTCTATTTTTTATTATTATTTTCTCTCTCCTGTTTTGTGTAGGATTCCTTGTTTGTCCATATTTTCGAATGCTCGTTCGTGCATCATTGTTGAGTACACTTGTACCATTTTATTGGGGCTTACTCGGTGATAGTCCAGATGCCCGATTGTTGGATATTTATTACTAATTCATGAAATTCAGCGGAGAATGACTCATGAAACGGAGTAATAAATGAATTGTGTATCTATTACTAATCCATGAATCCATCCGGGGAATTCAAGGAACAGAGTAATGAGATAAGATGGTTATCTATTACTAATCCATGGAATCAGCCGGGGATAGCCATGGAACGGAGTAATGAAATATAATAGATTATTTTCTAGGAATTCAGTGGTGAATGTCACGGTAGAATTAATCTATTGTAGAATCGAGATATGAGATAGTTGAAGCATCATACTCGTTCTGAAAGGTGTATAGTCAGGGAACAACGTGCAACGTTGGTGTCTTGAAGGCGTTTAGTCCTCCAGCAAACAATTATGTCCAGAGAGCCGCTTGAATCTATACACGGTCTCTCTACATAGTCAGGGAACAGCGAGTATCGCCGACGTCCTGAAGGCGTTAAGCCCTCCGACAAACAATTATGTCCAGAGGACCGCCCAATCATGTTATTCTACATAGAGGTCACGATTAAATGTGTAGCATCGAACGCTCAGCTAGTGGGAGGCCTTTCGAGAAACATATTCATCGTGGCTCTGAGAGGAACTCGATCAGAGATCGTGAAATGGTTCACGGATCGTAAAACACGAATCATCACATGCATTCCTGAAGTCGGGTCAGAAACATGCAGTATCATGATTTTACGATTTTAGCCCTTGTTGAAAATCCACATCAACATTATGTCCCCTGCTTAGTGGGGGACAGTCATGTTCCACACTAAGCACTGGATGGTGATTTTCCAGTGGACGAGATAAGCAGTCGGGCTTAGTCGTACAAAGGCATTTTCAGAATCCCCGATTTGCTCCAATGGTGTCATATACGAGCAAATACCCAGGTAAGGACCCTGACAGTATGATAGAGTGTCATCTCATGAGCACGGGAAGATGGAACACTGCTGATTTTGACGACCGGAGGTCCAATTTTGGTCAGTTTAGCGTTTGTGGGCCGGGCCCAAAAGGAAAATCCTTGTTTTAGGAACGGATGTTCGTTCGCTAGTTTAAGAAACAAACAATGATCCCTAGCATAAGAGGGTTTTTTTTTATTTTATTTTGTGAGATTTCACAAAATGGAATAAACTCTCGTTTCAAAGTTGGATGCTCGGACGAGAGAATTTTTTTATTTTTTTTAATAGACGTGCGTCTGTTATTAATAAAAAAATTGTCTATGAGCTTTCATGAATTTTTTTATTTTCGATATGGGAGCTTTCATAGATTTTTTAAAAATATGCTCTCGTTTCAAAGACGGATGCTCGCGAGAGGGAGCAAAAATATATACACATATATTTTCAAAGTTACGTGAGTTTCACGTTAAAATATTTTTTTTTTTTGTAAAATCAATGTTTTGATTTTGAACAACTGTTGAAAGTAGACAATTATTCACGGTGAAATGATGTTTGTATGTGAGTTTTCACAATTGTAGAATGGACGTCTGCCCAATTTTTGAAAAACCAGTGAATGTTCACACAGTGAAAATTCATGTGAAATCAAATTTTGATTTTCAGCAATTGCTAGAAGTAAACAACTTTTGATAAAATATTGTTTGTATGGATTTTGTGATCTGATAGTGTATGCACAAAAACCAATGAGTGTTCACTCGGTGGGAGTCGCTCACACGGTGAAAATTTTGTGGATTGTTCACATGAAAATCAAGTTATGATTTTGAATAAAATTTTTGCTCGTGTTTGCAGGTTCGAGGAGACGAGCAAATTTTGAAGTATTAACTCTTGTATCACAATCACTACTGTTAGTGGAATCGTAAACAGGTAAGAGATGAAATTTACCATTTTGGTAGACGCTGTTGTGAGCTTATTCCATGATTCATTGTTTTGTTGAATCCTGCGCTTTGTATGAACGATGTGCTGAAGTAGAAATGTTATGCATCTGTCACAGCCACTTTGCAAGAATGACTGACTCCCATGATGACACTTCCAAAGATGGTGTTTCCAGAGATGACATCTCTACGGATGCAACTTTAAGACATGGTACTTCTGGGACCTCTGAGTGATGGTGAGAGATCCTTCATACTGAGTTGTACTCCTGGTTATTTCATTAACTTTATCATAGGATGATTGTGTAGTGAGATCCCGGATCAATGTAGACTTCACGGCGATGGAAGAAAGTCTTCGGGGCGGAGAACCCAGAAGTAAGGATTACAGGATGTTAGTAAATGACGTGCAGTCCCCAGCCGTTTCTTTGGTGAGTTGTCGATGTTTCCTCCGTCATGACTTTTCTTATCCGTACAATTAGGATCACAAACAAATGTTTGTTAATCTCAAAATTTTGCTCCATTGATCATTGACAGTCTTCATCTTGCTCCTGGGCAAACAATTCAGGAATCCAGCACTGATGAGGGAGTTGATGTAAGTATTTCTTTTCGTGCAAGCGATCATGGCATCTCCTTGAATGAAGTAATAATAATTGTTGTTGATGTATCCAGGAGGAGATTATTGCGGATAAACAACATATTGATGAAGCACATTCTTCCTTGGAAAATGAGGAGACGGAGAATCTTCAAAACCCGGAACTGAATGAAGGTAGTAATGCCACTAACGGTGACTTCAACAACATTAGTCCTTCGAACGGCTTAGAGACTCTTCAAGTAAGTATTCCTCCTGTAATTTCTTCATAGAAGTATGAAATTGCTGACTTGTGAATGAATGAATGAGAATCCATACGAATATATGAGAAATTTTGCCGAAATACGTCACCAGAAAAATCCAGACTTCAGTCTTTCAGTAAAAACACTGTAGAATCTTCGTCCGATGTCGGATTTTTGCGATCTACCAATGTTTTTTCATGCCCAGGAAATTTCCAATAATAAGTAAAAAAGATTTTTGAGTTTTGAGCATGTTTAGGGGATGAAATAGGCGAAACAGTAAACTTCCAGGAGACTCCCAGAAAATTTTCATCTGGCATGTAGTCCAATGTTTTGGCCACATCTCTTTGCTCGTTTATCCAATTACTGTGAATTTTGGATATGTTATATAGGACATACATACGAATAGAATGACATATGACTCAACCTTAGATTCCTTACCAATTGCTCCCAGCTTGTCTCTTTGTACATGGCAGTGTAAAATCACTTCAGACAGCCTTGCTGTAAAACGTCTCTTTTGTGTCTTTAGACCATTTGCTTGTGTCTTGAACGCTTGATGAAGGATTTCAATGCCATTTATTAATTTTTCAATCTGAACCCCTTGATTGATACATGAGCATGGTGCTTGCAGAGCCATCTTGTTTCTGTCGGTCGTAGAAACATCACTTCTGAAACCCTGGTCACATGACCATAACTAAGGTTGCTCTCAAGAGGGGATGATGTAATGAACATGGTTACATGTTCCGGTGGTAGAATTCCTTTTATGATGAATTATTAGCACATGAGAGTCCGGTGCCACGGGTCTTGGACTGTGAAACTGATCGTCATGATCAGTGGACCGTCAGTCCCCGGTATTTTGTTAAGTCTCTCTCTTTCGTTTTCCCTTCTTCTGGCAGGACCTAGATAGAGGACCCAAGTACAAAAGCTTGATGTAAAGACCTAGGTGGTCGAAGTTGGAGGTACCTTGATGAAGGACTTAGTGGAAGGGCCTGGTGGACATCGATCGACATTGGAGGTTATGAATCCCGTCTAAGAGTTGCTGCTTGCATGTTGTATGCTCTGGAAGCTGTAGGAACCTCATACGACGTCGGAATTCGGTGCTTGACCCCAACTTTTGAAGCTAAGAGACTGAGTTATCATATGAGAAAAGATTCGCTCCATTTGGAGTTGTGTAGGTCAGTCAATGACGCATGCACACTCATAACTTGTATTCCCGTGCAAATTTTCAGATTCCATAGACCTGACGGTAAATGCCATATCTTTCAGCTTGAATGTCCGATTGATGCGCCCTTTTGGTATGTTGTAGCAGAGACATGGATGTACATCTTTCGTTGAGGAAGCATCATCCCATTCCTCACCCATTGGTACGTTTTTGTAAACCCTTGGCCTGAAGTATGTTGTACTTCATTTGCTGCTTGCATGTTGTATGCTCTGGAAGCTGTAGGAACCTCATACGACGTCGGAATTCGGTGCTTGACCCCAACTTTTGAAGATAAGAGACTGAGTTATCATATGAGAAAAGATTCGCTCCATTTGGAGTTGTATAGGTCAGTCAATGACGCATGCACATTCATAACTTGTATTCCCGTGCAAATTTTCAGATTCCGTAGACCTGACGGTAAATGCCATATCTTTCAGCTTGAATGTCCGATTGATGCGCCCTTTTGGTATGTTGTAGCAGAGACATGGACGAACATCTTTCGTTGAGGAAGCATCGTCCCATTCCTCACCCATTGGTACGTTTTTGTAAACCCTTGGCCTGAAGTATGTTGTACTTCATTTGTAGAGGCGACGAGAATATCTTGTAGAAGACTTTGGCTTATGTCCGTCCATCGTGCAAGCTTTTGGAAGACGCTCATGTTAAAATGTTTTCACGTCTACACATCTTGATATGGATCATTAGTGATTGAAGAAGTCCTCTTCATCGAGAAATACTTCAGAGAATGGTTAGTTGATAAAGCCCTATCATGAGGATGTTGCTCCTGAGACCGTTGTTGATGCTGAGATCACAATTAAATATTCTCCAGAAATTCTTGTTGATGCTGAGACAATGAATGGAGTTCCTCCACATATCCTTGTTGATGTCGATACTATGTTTGGAGTTGCTCCAGAGACCGAAAAGGTTAGAACCATGATTTATCGACATAGCCTTTGCTCCTCCATCCAGTGAGCCTTTACATTCATGAACTAGTTGGTGGTTTGAGCATCCCTAAGATGAAGGTGTACTAGGAGTACAACCCGAATTCTCCTGATCAGTATGACTTTACTATGAAATGGCTTCGTCAGTGAGTCGACGTTGTTGCGGCAGATAGCAGCGGCCTTCATTCTGGATGTGATTGGTGAAGAGAAGAAGTTACTCAGCGGTGCAGGGGCTTCTGATGTAGAGAGGTTCCGTTGACGACATTTCATGGAATCACATCATGTTGCAATGACTTGTTATGAATCAATCTTTCCAATAAGATCAAGTCCCCAGTGTGTTTGAAGGAATTTGTGCCATCGATGAATGATGTTGCATCTGCTCCAGAAGTCTTATCATGGGATAGTGAAGACTTATCGATTGTAGTTCACTTACACTTTGATCGTGTCGGTGGTGAATCAGTGTGTCATCGTCGAGATATTTGTGCTGAAGCTAGAGGCGCCATTATCGAAGGTGTACTCTTTGATTGGGAGTACAATTTGAAGTCTTCTTAGATGCTTGAGCGTTGAAGCGTCATATCCTTCAATCTTCGAATGTCTTAGGCTTGATCGTCTCGGCCCCGAGTATCTTCTGTTGATTCAGCATTCCTTTCGCTGCGTAGTAGGATTCAACACTTGTGCATACATCAGAGCTTTATGATTTTGTGGCACACATGGACACTCCTGCAAGGCTATGGAGAAATGCCAAAATTGTTCTTTGCCATGCTTGAACATCATCTCAGTAATGAATGTCTCAGTGAGATGCTCGATTCGGAGAAATGTCAGATTCAAGCACTTGGTAAAATATTGCAGAAGTGAGATTACCGACTTATAGCGTCTTGCAATAGCAGAGATGCTAGCAGAATTGAGTCCCCATGCTAGAATAGCATGTGAGGAAATAAATGACATAGACATGGGAGGAATGAGACTTGCCTGGGTGCAGGACCTTTTGATGAATGTCTATGCATCTTTTGCAGGTTCTTGTTTCAACCTCGTCAAAGTTTGAAATTCCTCCAAGCGCTCTGATGACGGAACGTCCGGCAAGTCTTCTGGATCAGAACTTTCTTCATTGGAGAGATGTACAACCAAAGACACTTTGTCAGTAGCCATCTTTTCAACGTAGGTCCACGCTCGTTCGAGGATCTTGTCATATCTTGGATCTTTCTGATTATGTGAAACTTGGTTTCTGTCCAGGTTGAACTTATGTTCACTTTGAGAGTGATGTAGCCATAAGTATTTCCGAGCGTTCCTTCAAGGTCTCTGATTGAGATGGGATCACGAGTAGCTTCTTGTCGAGTGATGCCTACGGCTCTGAGGGTTTTCAGTAGAGTGACGTTAATGGCGGTGTCAGCATCGATCAACATACTTCCGAATTCATTTCCTCTGAGATGGACTGTGGTAAGCTATCCCCAGTCGTGCATCTCCTTGTCTGTGGATGAAGGGTTCAAGGAGTATTTATGGGATTGGCATACATCTGTCATAATGTAATTCGGTATTGTGAACATGTCTTTTCTTTGTGCCTTAGACAGATAAAGCAATTTCACAGATATGCTCGATCAACGATTGAACTGCTTATTTGACTGGTTGTTCAGAGAGTGTAAAGGTTCTGATTGGGAGAGGATTCTTGTGTACTCCTTCAGTCCCCAGTTGAAGCTATTGTGGATCAACCTTCTCTTTGAAGATATGCTTCAAAATATTGCAGTTACTTGTTGGATGATTGATGAATCTATGAAGGTGACAGTACCTGGGATTCTCCATTTTTCTTTAGTTGGCTCTTTTTGATGAACAACAATTTGATTGCATCATCTTGAACCATACTTCCAGTAACTCGATCACTTCTTCAGTGGGAAGAGGGAAGTTTGAGTCCCCGTTTGATCATTTCCCCGTTCGTTGATGCTGGGTCGAGGTTTGTGCAAGATTGGTTATCCTTTATTTGCGCTTTCGGAGGAGCTTGGGATGTCGCATGTTTGAGCAGTAGCTTTCCTTTTGCTTCCTTGAGCAACAACGTTCATGGAAGGTTGGACATTGTACTGCTTGTTGATCAGGCGTCTGACACTGCCTCGAGCTTCTCGCGGTTCCTCGACTTTTGTAGTTCTTGTTCTTTCCATTAGAGCCGGAGCAGTAGTTGATGATCGCTTAGCTGCTTCATGGAGTTCTGAGAAAGTTTGGAACCGAAGATTTTCCAGCAAGGCTCTGTAGACTGGGATCATCCAGTCGATGCACGAGTCCACCAATTGTTGTTCAGTGACATTAGAGTCATGACAATCCAAAGCTTGAACTCTGAATCTCTTCACATAGTCGTTCGGATGTTCAATGTTCTCCTGAGCCATTCTTCCTAAGTCAGAGAGAGTAATGTGCTCAATGACGAAGAAGTATTTCTTGTAAAAGGCATTAACCATTTCTCCCAACTAGCGATGCTCCCAGGTGCAATGTTGTTGTACCAGGTGTATGCTCGGCTTGTCAGCGATTTCGAGAACTCCTTCAGACGGACAACATGGTTGTATTCGTGCTCACCTAGTGCTTCCAAGAATCGAGAGGCATGTTCTCGAGCGTTCCTCGTTTCGTTGTGCAGTGTAGCCCTTTGGGAGAGGAATTCGTTGTGTAGTAGTAGGATATGGAGGTTGATGACGATGAACCGATGGTGTCTTGTCTTTTCCTCGATCCTCCATAAAGCGTTCCAGGTCTTCACGGGTGATGAAGCCTGCAGGTTTCTTTGTTGGTGAGTTATCTGCAGCCTTGTGGACTTCATCATCATCTACTACATGGATCGGAGTGACTTCAGGATCAGCAGCCAAAGATGTTTCTTTGGCTTTTCCCTTCTCCCGAGTTTTATCTGACAACTTGTCAGTGAGAGTTTTGAGATAATTGCATAGCTCCTTCTGTGTTAGCCATGTCAATCTGATTCTCGGCAAGAGTTTCTTACACCTTCATGAGATCACCTATGGTAAATGGATTTTCTCTGATTTCTTCGGGAGACCGGCCGAAGAGAGGATTGTCTCTAATGTTGGTTTGCGGAGGAGTGGTATCGCCAGTGCCGTTGTTGGAAACAGGAGTAGTTTCTGTAGCACCACCATTGTTGCTAGTGCTAGCGTTGTTTGGTTTAGGATTTGTGACTGAACCTGACATAAGATCAACCATTTTGTGGGAATTTGAGATTGCAACCGAGAGATTAATCTCCCACTGTGGTCGCCAATCTGTAGATGGGGAAAAACGATTTGCTGTTTTTTTTTTGAAAAAATGAAGAGACGACGGTTCGGACGAGACTCCTCAACCGAGCAAACTGCTTAACCTCAAACAGATGCACTGCACGGGAGTGCTTTAAGTTCGAGAGATCAATCTGTAGGACTCCAGCCTAAACCAATTCAATGGCCGTTCCAGAGTCAATTCGGTCACAAAGAGGGAGATGGGCTGATCTGTAGGAGGGAAGCTGAGAATTGTGTGCGATCAATGATGATCAAGGATTGTGAATGTGTTGTAGGTTTCTGCAAATGATGAATAAGTTCGAATGATTGAGAGAGTGTTGCTCACACGATGATTCTTGGTTAGACGATGGATTGTCTATTCAATATCTTGTGGATTTTCTGTCTCTTCCTCAATCATGGATTCAGCGACTTATTTATATTGTCAGAATAGTGAACACATTGATCCCAGTAAGTGTGACGGTTTCTTGAGTGAAATAGTGGGAAAGTGGGAATTCGTGGTGAAACCAGTTCCAGGTCGTGTGGAGACTTGGTTAACCGTCCACCCACTACTTTGCTAACTCATTCAACCGTTTGCACGACTTACTCACATTTCTCATCGTGGTTGAACACACGTGCCGTAGGCCGCCATACCAAAATCCTAAGTAATATCCCCCATGTGACGTGATTGATGTTTCACGAACGTGGAGTCTGCAAAGCAGACGTGTATTTAATTAGTCAGTCGTTGACTTGATCAGACAGTGAGTCTAAGTTTTGTTGAATTGAGCATGATTGACGAATGCTCAGTGGTTCATGGATTGAACATGTCAGACGTATAGTTCTTGAATGATGTTGATATTGATCGTCTGAGCAAACATTGCAAATTCGAGAAACTGAGCAAGTATCGCTCAATTCGATAAATTGCTGAATATTGATAGTTGGATCAATATTCGAGCAACTGAGCAAGTATTGCTCAATTCGATGAATTATTGGTAACGTGACCCAGTAAAATATTAATTAAAATATTGGTAGTCTACCAAATATTATATAATTAATCTGGATGTCGATTACTAGATCAACATAAAATTATTAGTGTTTGAACTTGCTCAAAATTATGATTTGTGGAACGTTTGTTCGAAACCCTAATTTTTGAACAATTGTTCGTCAATTGATGAATTGCTGAAAATAGATCATGAGTGAGGGAGGGACCAACCACATGGGATGATGGACGACCATGTGGTGCTCAAGTGCTCGAGTGAGCATGCACTAGAGTCCTTAGTTGACCGGTTGGTGAAAGAATGATCAAATGCTGGTGTTGATCATTTATTAGAATAGTACTCGTGCGAGCGTTAGGTGATAAAACCTAATTATGGAGAAGTGAGGGGCCGACCAAGAGGGCATGAGACCGGCCCTTGGTGGTCGTGGGACCAGCTGATGGTCGTTTGAGCAAATTCCAAGTTGGTTGGAAAGAGTTTGGACCCAATATGAGCAATTGAGCAAATTAGGTCAAAATTATAAAGATGTGTGGGACCGGCTCCTTGCAAGCCTTAGGGCCGGCCTTGGTCGGTCAAGGAAGCATGCCCGTGTCACCATAATGTCCATGTCTCAGTTCTGAGAATTTTGGTATTTTCTGATGTGCGTTCGAGCAATATTTTGGATTTTCAGAAGAGTTTGATCTTTGACTGAAATTCTTGATTTTGCTTGAATGAGCAAGTAGAACTTTGCTCGTTTGATCAAAATTTTGAGAATATTAAAATAATATTTTAATATTTGACGTGAGTAGCCTAGTCGGTCACGTGACCATTTGACTTTTTGGCTTTTTCATGGTTTGAGCAATATTTGAGAAAATATGAAGAAACCATGATTTTTGCTCAAATGGAGGAGTTTCATGAGATGAGGGAAATAATAATTATGAAAACAAGGGATTGCAAGGTGTGGGACCGGCCACGGCTAGGGCATGGCCGTCCGGTCAGGTAGCCCG
>JAJJMB010011391.1:94136-154032 GCA_023531105.1 Papaver atlanticum | reverse complement strand
TGTCTTTATACTTGATTTTCATTGTTTCTTTTGTCTAGTTTCTTATAGTATCTCTTTCTTCATTTAGTTTTTAATCTCCTTTTACGCTACTTATTTCATACGTACTTTCTTTCTAATCCTTTTTCGTGTTTTAGTAAATTTGATATGGAGTTTTAATTTTTGCAGGTTCCTCTTAGGTGCAATGATTCCTTCCTATATTGGATTCTTGTGTTCAGTAAATGCTTGATTCTCAAGATAGTTTTGTCACCTCTGGCTATATTGCCTACTACAGTTCTCCCCCATTCAGCTATATTGAAAAATCACATTATTTCAAATATGAGTTATTCTCAGTATCAGAGACATCACTTTACTCCAATTCAATTTTTTGAAACCATGGATTTACAGTTTAGTTCCACGACTCAGCAACCGATACAATTAACGTAATTTTTGGATCCAAAACTTAACACTTTAAAAATGCCAAGCCTATTAATTACAGGCTAGTAGTGTAGTCATAATGTGTTATACGAGAAATTTTTCGTTGTAAAAACGATTTAAGGGTTTCATTTTTGCTTAGACCCTAGGATTGATTCATTAATTGTTCTCTTTATACAATGCACTTGGCGTGGTAGTCTTTGAAGGACTCGTATTGCATTGACACAAGAAATGTGGTCGAAGAACATATTGAATTTGTAATCTTTTGAGGATTCAAATTTTATTCAGGCAGCCACCTTATTTGCTCACATAAGGTTTAACAATCCTTTATGTGTTTTTAGAAATTTGGTACACAACCAAAAATCCGGATTAATTAGTTGATGATTTCAACGTTATAGGTCTCTCGAGGAGTCCTTAAAAACACTAAAATCCACGCTTTTGCAGCATAAATTCTATTATTTTTCTTTCTTAAATCTGCAGTTAGAATTATGCTAGCTTAAACTCGTCTTTGAGGTAGACTAGAGTTATGATTTTGATGCTTGTTTTCTGTAATACTCATATAGTTGAGTTAGCATCCATAAATCGTCAAAAGTTGTACTATTTTTCCTTCATTTCAGGTTTGTCCCACGTGGTTTTTCCTGACAAGTTTTTAACGAGGTAACATCTCTGACGTTTAAATTTCTTTTAATGTTGATATTTGTGCTCTTTTTTTCCTTCGTCCATATTTTTTTCCCATTGGGTTTTACTGGCAAGGTTTTAGTGAGGCAAGTCATTTCAACATGGTGGTCATCCAAGGGGGAGTTTTATCAATTTTTGTTATTTGATGGATTCCCACCATTCACTAGGTCATTTTGTTAGACCAAATCAACATAACCATCTCCTTGAAATTTGGATGTCCTTATGAACCCCATACAGTGTGTTAATAAATACAGTTTTGTTCATTTACACTAATGTATCTATATCTTGGCATTTCGATGAAGAAACTACATCAACTATTTTTCCAAATCATCTCCGAGAATCTAGCAACCCAAGACACAAGTCGTCAATATATTTAAAGAAGCATGGAGACTCGAAAAAATTACTATCAGAAGACTTACACAAAAGAAGACTTAATCAAGTAGCAATTTTCTTTACGAAAGAACAAGAATCTTCTGCATTCAAGAAATACGTTCATCAAATTGGGAAGTTACGACTCAAAGATTTGCAAGCCAAGATTTAACTGAAGTACTCATCAGGGGTAGCGCCATCATAAAAGGTGCATTTACTGGACTTATCGCGTTGTACTCTTTTTCCTTTGTCAAGGTTTTGTCCCACTGGGTTTTTCTTGTCAAGGATTTAACGAGGCAACATTTGCGTGTCCAACAATGTTTCAAGTCTTTACGTGCTTATGCAATTTCAGGTTTTTCTCTTTTGAGTTTTCCTGGTATTTTTGTAATGACTTAGCCACAATGGTCATCAGGGGGAGTGTTATAAACCAAGTTTATTTACTAAGATGCCCTTTGTGTCTAAAATTAGGGTTTACACATCTTGGGCACCAAGTCTTCTATTTATATAACTAGAGGCTTAAACTTTGTATTCCATACACATATGAATAAGAAATCTCTCTCTTTTCTTCTCCATATTTTTTGTCTCCTTCTCCTTTTACAACACAAATTACTCCTTTAGATATTCAAAATATATAAAATACATTAATAACTTTCCTCATGCAACTCATGATGATATAGTACTTTATTTAGTAATTTCAAAATAACACAAAAAAAATATTTAAAAACAATTTATCTTTCGAATCGTTAGTCCAAAATTCGCAAATTTTATATATTGGAATCTACAAAAAGAGTACAATATGACTAGATAATTTTTATTTAAAAAAAAATCGCTTCATTGTTATCTCATGCGTACAAAAAAGTACACATGCACACACACAAAATCATAAGATTTTGTGGTTATTTTATCACATGTGCACCACTTTGTATACACCTACAGATATTGATCATTCATAATCAAACACGAACATTTTTCATGAAAAATGCATTGGTACATCAATATTTACACACCAAAAAAACATTTGAACAAATCAACCATTGATACACGCAAAAAAAAAAAGATGGGAATTACACTGGTGTACAACTATGTACAGATCTACAAAAATTCTGAAAATTCAACATTCATACTCATAAAACGTGGCATATATCCATGAGACAAGACAATGTACACATCTACAAATATTCAGAAAATCCAACATCCATACTCACAAAATGAGAAATATATTCATGAGAAGGGACAATGGTGTACAACTGTATATACATCTATAAAAGTCTAGCAAATCTAACACCCATACCCATAAAACATGTCGTATGTCAATGAGACGGGACGATGGTATTGGTGTACCACTATGTACACATCTATAAAAACCTAGCAAATCTAATATTTATACCCATAAAACATGTCATATATCAATGAGACAGGACAATGGTGTGCAACTATATATACCTCTACAAAAATCTGAATATCCAACATTCATGCCCACAAAACAGGTCATATATTCATGAGACAAGACAAGGTGCACCAATTTATACACGCATACAACTTGAATTGCCTACCTAAGCACCAACAACGTTATGCAACTTAGATGGATTTGAACCATCAACCTCCGCAAACCTTGTGATAGGCTTGAGCGCTCTACTATTTTGAGCTTATGAGTTCCTAATATATTATGCAGGTTCAAACTCTGCATGTGTTGTGGAACCAAGATCAACTCTGATAGTTCATAGTTCAAGATTAAAGATATTGTTGTAGCAAATATGTTCCCACAACACTCCTCGAGATTTGTATTGAAAGATATAATCTTAACCGTTATGTGAGTTAAAATTTATACCCGATGAATGAATTGTAGACCGTCAGATGATTCACGATATTCCTTGAGATGTGTTCTTGATGATGAAGAGATTTTGGCTTAGCTCTTAAATGACTTTGGATCTCTTAGAATTGTTGATGAGTGAAGAAGGGGGTACCTACAAAGGCACTTTGATGCCTCAATGAGTAAGAGCTCTAAGCATGTTTTTATGGAGAGGGAAGGATTAGAAGTGTGTACCTTTTCAATTGGAATTCCACCTCTATTTATAGGTTATAGAGGAATTGTATCCAGTCCAGTTTCTGTCTAGATACATTCTGACTATGAATCTGGACCAAATGCTTTCCAGGTTCACCTGGTCTAAACCAATTTTCCTTGTTTTTAGGATCTATAACTTTCAGGTTATACCTGGTCTTCTTAGTAATCGATTCGTAATTTTTCTGAGGATCCTTAACTCCTAGCTTATACCTGGTCTTACCCATAACTTATTCTCCCTCTTTTTAGGGATCTTTAACCTCCAGGTTTGAATATGTACATGGTGTTTTGTTGTAGAAGGATAACTGTTAACTGGGCTATAATCATTCTTCCATATTTTTTACCCAAGGACCCAATACTGGGCAGAATTATTGGGAAGGGTCACTTGCGCCCATATACAAACTATATGGTACAAACATCGCCCCCTCTTAATCCTCAACTTGTTGATGGGTTAAGAAAAGAGTCCCTTTAGTCAACTGCTCCATCATTTTACTCAGACGCCCCCAAGATGCTTGTGGAAGTGAGATGGTGGTCTTCTTCCGAACAAGGTTTCACTTGGTGTTGATGTTATGGGATGAGTTTTCCGGAGCTTAATATGAACGAGTCTTGATGATTCTACTTGCTGTTGTAACAAGTATTTTTGTTGCATTGCGACAAAGTCTTTTCTTTCCAATGTGGCAAGACTACTGCATCAATTTCTATAACATGTTGGCATATCTCTTGGATAATATATGGCTCTTTTGGATCAACAATTGGTGTTGGTCTCGTTTTTGAGACAAGAGTTCATGGTTGCATTGGGGTAAGACTTGGTGAGATTTTGTGCTTGCGATAAGAGGAAGAGTTAAGTGTCCACTTGTGAGGTGAGGTTGTAGATGCCTACATAATGGAAGACTTTCGGCATGTACTGTGGTTGCGGTATAACTTCACTGTTCGAAAAAAAAACTAGCATATTTCTTCCGTGAAATATAGATCTTTGTGCATAGATCGGTAAATTTTATATGAATACACTCCAATTGATGTTCCAACGATGATAGTGATGCCGAGACGTGATCTGTACCTTTTAGATGGTTGTAAAATATCACAACTGCTCATGCATTGAGAGCTTGACAAGTGATGTTCTTCTGATGCATTTTCGAGTGATGCTTCACTATATCTCATACCTAACCAAGGGAACATAAGGTAAAATATGAAACTCATTCCTTTGAGATCTTCATATTATATAACTGTTGTTTTCTTTTCTTTTTCCTCATTTTTTCCTTTTTTTCTTCTTCTTCTCCTCGCTCTTTTCCTCCATGTCCAACAAAGCCTCTTTCTGCAAATATTTTTTATTTTATTTTTCCTCTTTTGCTCCAGCTCCAAGTATGCTTCTTCATGCAAATGAGTTTTTACCCTTTTTTTCCCTTCACGTTTCAGCTCCAAGAAAGCTTCTTCATGCATATAATAATTTTTACTCCATCAAAGATGAAAAAGCGTGGGTCTAACAACCACACCCAATATTTCATTCGGCAATCTGTATGGACTAACTCCAATATAATTCCAAGAGAATCAACTAGACAGTCAGACTCAATCAAGAAAAGATATCCAAGAGTTATATCTTTTTCTCAAATCAATCAGCAAATCAACATGATGGAATCGGTGAACTGATTGGTATGAGAATAACTTGAATGGTACCAAAGACCAATGCTCAAGTGTCAATCAATTTCTATCAACAACCAAAGGTTGGATTTACCAATTGATTGAACTATGCACAACCTGTGATATTTCAATTATATAAACAAATATAATGCGGAAAGAAATAACACAGACACTAGAAATTTTGTTAACGAGGAAACCGCAAATGCAGAAAACCCCCGAGACCTAGTCCAGTTTTGAACACCATACTATATTAAGCCGCTACAGACATTAGCCTACTGGAATGTAGTTGATCCCTAACCAAGTCTCACACCTATTAAGGTACAGTCACGTTCCTTACGTCTCTGAATCCCAGCAGGACACTACGCACTTGATTCTCTTAGTTGATCTCACCCACAACTAAGAGTTGCTACGACCCAAAGTCGAAGACTTTATAAACAAATCTGTCTAACACAGATAAGTCTATTCTGATAGATAAATCTGTCTCCCACAGAAGTACCAGTCCGAAGTTCATTGGTAGTAGGCTGGTGTCTGTAGCGGCTTAATACAGTGTGGTGTTCAAAGCTGGACTAGGTCCCATGGTTTTTCTGCATTTTCGGTTTTCCTCGTTAATAAAATTCCGGTGTCTGTGTTATTTCTTTTCCACATTATATTTTGTTATATAATTGAAATATCACAGGTTGTGCGTTGTATCGATCAATTAGGAAATCCAACCTTTGGTTGTTGATTGAAATTGATTGATCCTTGAACATTTGTCTTTGGTACCGTTCAAGTTACTACTCTTATATTCAATCGGGCTCCATATTTCTATTTGCTGATTGCAGATTGAATTGAGAGATAGAGATATAAACTCTTGTATATACTTTTCTCTAGATTGAGTCTGACTGTCTAGTTGATTCTCTAGAAAGTATATCGGAGTAAGTCCTCTCAGATTGCCAAACGAATTGTTGGGTGTGGTTGTTGTACCCCCGCATTTTCAGGATTCATATGTTCTGAAAACTTTTGATGATTCTTTGAATGAAGATGGTCGTGAGTCTGAATTAGAAGAATGGAGAGGGAAAATTATATGGCAAAAAATCATATTATGAATTGTTTGGAGGATGCTCTGTATGATTTTTACAATGCTAAGGAGAACCTTTCTGAATTTCATTTATGGGTTGCTTTAGAGGCAAAATACCAAGCTAAAACCGCTAGAAGCAAGAATTTCTTGGTAGCTAAGTTCTTGGAATATAAAATGTTGAATGACAAATATGTGGTTGATCAATTCCTTGAATTCAGCAAATTATCAATGAAGTTCTTGCGAAAGGTATGGTGATTGATGAGAATTTTCAAGTGTCTGCAGTGATTGAGAAATTATCTTCTTTCTGGTCTGAGTAAAAAAGAAAACTGAGACATGAAACTGGTGAAGTCATTATGGTTGATTTGGGTAAGAAGATTCAAGTAGAAGAATTGTTGTGTTCCAAAGACAAGAATGTGTATTCTGCATGGGACATGTCTAACAAAGCTCATGTGATTGAACACAAAGCCTCCAATGCTGAAAAAGGTGAGAAGAACAAACACAACTCCAAAAATGCTTCTCACAAGAAAGGTACGTTTCAGAAACCTAAATCTAGCATTAATAAATTTAAGGTCCCCTGTTATGTATGTGTTATTAATGGCCGTATGGAAGTTCACCGTAGAAACCGTAAGGACCTTAATAATAAAAAAGAAAAATAATGCTAATTTGGTTAAAAACAACAAAGACGAGTTTTCTGGTATGTTGTCTGAAGTTAATCTGGTAACCAATGTGAGAGACTGGTGGGTAGACTTTGGAGCTACCAAACATGTTTGTGGAAGCAGAGATATGTTCACCTCCTATCAGAAGGTAGGGAATGGGTAACTCATATGCATCAGAGGTTGCAGGAAAAGGCAAAGTTGGGATGAAACTCATTTATGGAAAGACTCTCACATTGAATGAAGTTCTTCATGTCCCGGACATTTACAAAAATATTGTTTCTTGTGGTGTTTTACATGGTAAGGGTTTCAAAATTGTAATTGAGTATGACAAAGTTGTTGTCACTAAGGGTAAGGAAAATGTAGGTTAAGGTTATAAGACCGAGGGTCTGCATAATCTTAATGTAAACTCTGTTGTAATGAATAAGATTGATTCTTATGAAATTGTTTGTGTGACTTTAAATGTTTGGCATGGTAGACTTGGATATGTAAATTATAAGTCAATACATAAACTAGCTAACGTAGGCTGCATACCGAAATTTAATTTGGAACAATAACACAAATGGGAAATTTGCGTAGAATAAAAAATGTTCATAGCATTTCTAAACCCTTAGAATTAATTCATTTAGACCTAGTTAACATGAAACCTGTTCAAATTAGAGGTGGCAAGAAATGGTTTGTTACTTTTATGAAGGACTGTGCGAGGTATTGTCATTTATATTTGGTTAGAGGTAAGGATGATGCCTTAGAAGCCTTTAAGATATATAAACTAAAAGTTGAAAACCAATTGTGGGTGTGGGTCAACCAAGACTTATCTTTTTGGACAAAATACTTTTAAATTATTTCCTAATCGAATTTAAAATCAAATTAAAATTTGTCTTAAATTCGGGGTCGCATGACCCGGCGGGAATTATTTTTTTTCCATTTAGTTTTGTTCTTATGTCGATATGCAGTTAATTACCTAGCTAGAAAATCTTGAATTAATTTGATTTTAATTTTGTCTTTAATTCTGATTTTTATTCTCTTTTTAATTCGCACTTAATGCACATTATTTTCGACCTCCTCTCTTCTACCTATATAACCCACTCGAATCTTTCATTCCAAAATGTGTCCAGAAGAAGTTACTATCCTTCTTCTTTTCATCTCTCTCCTATGTGTGGTTTTTACTTTTGTGCTTTGTTGTTGAGTTCGTAAGAGTGGCCAAGTGTTGTAGTGCTTATAGTACTTGCAACGGGCAGTTTTATCCTGGATACGACTTCACCACAAGGTATAGGCGTCACTCATTTTTGAGGCGTACGGGTGAACTATCGTGTAAAGGACAGCTTGCTGATCAAGTGATTCTGTCCTCTATTTGCCGATTTCAATTTTCAGAAATTTATCTTTAACATCATTACTGGTAGTATTTTATTGTTGCAGTTCCAACAATTTGTTGTAAAATGTGTTCAGTTGGTTCCAGTTAAATATCTGTTCCGTCTTTGCTCTTTTCTTCCCATGTTTCTAAGTGGTACAAGTCTTTTGTACCCTCCATTTTTTTCATTGATAGATAATGTTTTTTTTTTTTTTTTTTTTTTTTTTTTTGAGATCGTTGGATTCTTTTTTCGTAATGATTCCCCTTAATCTTGGCCATTTTATCTTAGGGGTGCGGAGATATCAGTACATCAGTAATCTGGCTAGCAATCTCTTAAACTTCAGGCATGTAATCAGGTGCACACCATCTATGATCCAATATAAATTCAGCAACCCTATTCATCAAATCAGTACTATCCAATTCTATTCAGCAAATTAGTCCTATCCCACTCCAACCTAGAGAACCATACCAAACACTAATTTAATTTGGGGACCATTCCCCACCAACCAAACAATATTTGTCTTTGTGCGTTCTCATTGCGTTGGAAAATTGGAAAATTGATGATGACAACTTATTCAAATTAGTAGCCGATCCACGATTTAGTATTACTTCTGGAGTTTTGGTTAGTAGATTAGGTTCAAATTCATGGGATGGCATTGGAAACATACCTTATGATGTCATGTGCATCTTATTAATATTTATGTGAAGCCTCTAAATAAAATTATTCATTGGATGGGAGCACTGAAGTTATTAATATTTGTGTGAAGCCTCTAAATAAAATTATTCATTGGATGGGAGCACTGAAGTTATAGTTTAGTTCTATATAGTTGAAGAGAGAACCAAGGAAATCCAAATACCTAGTTGCTATATAGACAATATCATGTACTCGTATGAAGATATGGAAGTGGGTATCTTGGGACAGGAACTTTACCTATCACTCTATCAGTTAGTTTTTCGTTTAAGAACAACATCGACCTTTGGGTGATGAAAGAAAGATTATGGAGTTACAGATTCTTGGACCAAAATTTTCAGCCTTTTGAGAGATTCAATAAATTTTTGTAGATTATTGCCCCAGCATTATGTCAATAAGAATCGCGAGATTCTATTACGAGGTTTACGTTTTAAAGTCAAGGATGCTTTAGTATAATCCCAAAAGCGGAAGACTTGTGGCTCTTGATATCCCCGGCACGCCAAAACATTTTAATGCCACTACCTTTGTTGGAAGTGTAGTTTCACCCAATTCAGGTGAATTTGTAAAGGCTTCAAAACTATCTAAGGTGGTTACCAGTCCTGCCGTTTGTAAGTTTTTTTCGCCGACAGTTGTGAGCAAAATCAGGATATTTAGAGTTACAAAGATGTTGTCTGGGCACATATTTTGTTTTCTGGCTTGTGCTTGGCTCGTTCTCTGCTGTTATCTAGCATTTGGTATATTGGTATTTGGAAATTTGTCTTTATCCTTTTGCTTGAAATGGCTGAACAAGATGTCAGTACGATGACTTTTCTATTTCCCTGCGCTGAAACTGGGAATGGTCGTAGCAGCATATGTGGTCATCATCCACGAAAGACACAACAAAGATATTGGTGGTTTATCCTTGGCAACCACTAGCCTTTGAACGTGGAATCTCATAGAGGGCGTACTGTTAGTTTCGTTTTTGTTTTACTTTGTTATAGTTATATGGTAGCCCTTAGTTTTTCTGTGTGTGTGTCTAGTTTGAGCTACTCTAACTGTCAGGTATAACAGTCGGTTATGCCTTTACTTATTACAGTCGGTCATGCCTTCTATTTCTTACTTATTACAGTCGGCTCTCCACCTACTGTTACTTGTGACAACTTTGCCCTACAATATAAAGGAATCACTTGTTGGATTGTTGCTCTCTTAGAAGAAAAAATCTCGACTGTTCTTCTCTCACTAGAAACCACTGTACAAGGTCGGGAAGGTATCTGGAGCTGTTGTCTGATAAACTTGTTTACAAACCATTGAATCAACAGAGGTATTTACCTTCGATTCTCATTCTCAACTTGCTATGCTTATTTTCAGTTTGCTATTTCAGTTTGGGGTTTCATCTACTCCTTATTTTTCTGTTGGTGTCTTAAATTTAGGGTTCTTGAACTAACGATATTACTCTTCGATCTCATCTTATCTCTGTTTATTTCTTTTGCTATTTCGGTTACAACTCAATATTTGCAGGGTCTTAGATCTTCTCTTAAACAGGATCACTTAGGTTATCTTAGCACAACAGGATTACTTAGGTTATCTTAGTATTTGATGTTGAGTTTTCATGTATATTTGTTGAAGTGAGTCTGGCGTAATGGATTTGTTCTTTCCGTTTTTAGGGTGTTAAATTAATTTTAGGGTTTCTTGAATTACCATCATTTCTACGACTACCTAGGGTTAATAGAGATTATCAATTTAGGGCTTCTTGAATTAACAATAGTCGTGAATGGCTTGGCCTCACGTCTAGGCGTGCACTTCTATGTCGGTCAAAGGCAAAGGTCCTAATTCAAGATCTAAATTCTGTATATTCAAAAATGCTTTTGGATTTTGGCAATGATAGACCCACACATCAAGCAATCCCGCATACAAACACCTTGGTTTCGTTAAAAGCATTAGGAGAAGAAAATACAAAAACAATGGAAACAGATAACATACTTGAAGAATACAAGTCCCAACTTGAAAAGCAAATTGAAGGAATGTCTTTGCAACAGTAGAAAGGAATATATCTGCTCGTAGCTACGGTTAATCTGGTAACTGTCGTTGTGAATGTTCAGTCTTACTCTTACGTAATTGCTATTACCACTTTATTTTTGAGTTTCGACATTGGAGTTTAGCTTTTCTTGGATAGCTGTACTTTTATTAAATTTAAGCGTTATACTTTACGTATTTTGTAGCGACTCTTATATTTGATGATGGAGTTTTACAGTAGAGTAAGGTTACAACTTAAGAGGCATAACAGTACCGTAGACAGTTCCACACCTTATTCACTAGCAAAATGATTTATATGTTGTAGATAGGCAGTAATTTTCATGATTTGTATTTGTACTGCTGTATCGGTGATTAACTCAATCTTTCATCTTTGAATAATGCTACATTTCCGTCTCCACAACAAGGCTCTGTATACCTAGGCTCCTTGCACCATACGACTAGGAGTTGGAACAAATAATGTTAGGATGAGTGCACGTATGAATAGCTGATACACCCACTTCACACCTGCCATTACCAAACTATATGTCTGCTAAAGCTGTATTTAGGCTCTTAGTATTGTTAGTCCGGTAATTTCTTGTTATTAGTCGTAATGACATATGCTTACGAACTCAGTGCTTAAGTTAAACTTGCATTCATCTAACACTCTATATTGAGTTCCGAATGTTGTTAGAGTACATCTTGAGCATCTCTCTTGAAATTACTTCTCTTCCATCAGACTATGTTCAGTTTTCTCTTTGACTGTTTCTTTTAGTTTTAAGGCAAAAGCACTTGAAAATATTTTGCTTCATTCGAATGATTGCATCTGTTCTGCATCGTTACTAGCAACCGATCAGGAGAATACCACCCTCCTTTGTATCTAAACCATTCCACACGTTGAACTTCAGTTTTTTACGGTAGTTGTCTATTCCTTTTTATTTTAGTTTCCTCAGACTTTTTATGTTTTAGGATATAATATACTATAGTTGTCTGGATCCCTCCCAAGCAGAATTGATTTGGACCAATTTCCATTAGTTGTTAGTTGCTATTCTGTATATGGTTCGTCATCCTTGAATGTTACCTGCAGTCCAATTATTTAGTTTAGTTTGTCTCTAAGATAAGGGGATTTTATGTCTATGAGCAGTTGTTGCAGAAACATTTGGTTACCTGGAAATGTTTACCAAATACCTAGAGTTAATATAAATTCTATTTGAATCTACACTAGTTTCTAGTAATTTTTATTAGTAAATTATCTGTCTATATATTATGTGGTTGATTTTTTGTTTTGAATAGGAATCATGGCTAAGCACACAATGGAAGGACGAGTACTTGACAATGGTGTTTTTAGACGTTTACAACAAGTTTTTACTGTGTTCTCAAAGTTCCCAAACGGCCGCAAAATCAAATTCCAATCTTTTCGTATGGCTCGTAAAGAGGTTACAGTGGCATTCTCTAATGTAGAAGGAGCTCCATATTCAGATGTTATCGAGGTGTATTCAATAAAGTGCTGGAAGAAATTAAGTGTGAGGAATTAACAAGAACCAGTCCTGGATGTGAGTTTAAATTTGATCCTGGACTACTGGCAGAGGCTATGAAGCCAGTCATCTCAGAGAATGAGGACCAAAGAGGGACGGTGAGAAGGAGAAAGATATGGGTCAGCGTGAACTACGGGACCAGACAGATATCCGTGTGCAAATGGGTTAGTCTCTTCTTGTTCCCAAACTGTGGTTCAATCCTGATAGGGTAGAGTTCAATTATACTTGTATACTACCAATGCTTTTTTTTTTTTTTTTCTCTCTCTCTCTCTTTGCAATCATGATATCTAGAAAGAAAAATCAGACTATTCATCCAGTAGGACTGAGAAGAAGAGTAGTATGTTCTGTCACTCTCGTCACTGCTGTGCTACTCTTCATTAACTTAACATATCAACTGGCTGATATATTAGTGACTCAGTAAAGTCAGTTAATTACTTTGAACGGCTATTTATTACTTAAAGTAAACAAACCCTCCCATATGTTAATACAATTTCAGGTAATTCTCCGAATCTAATCCAAGATGTTATTACTTGTCTGTTCTAAGACTAATTCAAATGGTCTATATTGTATGCCTAAGATAGTCTGTCATGTTCTGTTTTCTCGCAGAAAAATCAGTTTGACAGATCCGTCCCCATCTATGAGCCTGGCAGGGTGAAAACTGGCTTAGGCTATCGTGAATATTGGGACTTGACACCAATGACACGATGGGTGCACCCTGACCACATACATTCCTTGTATGGATTTCTTAAAAATCTGAGTCGAGTTGTGAATTTGCAAGAATTACGATGGGAAAGGAGTCATGTGAGGTTGTTGTAGGTGTGCGTTCTTTTGGAGATACCACGTCTCGGACGTTTCCTGTTTCCAATTGAGTACTACTGATAGTGGTGTTGTACTTTTAAAAATAATTATATATAATTTTTCTGGACTCCTGATGATTAGTTGTGTTGCAGAGAATGAGGCTGAGGGCACATCAGAATGGGTGTTTTGAATTAAGAGGTTCACAAGAATCTATCCTGACATGGAGGATCTACCTGCTCCTCGGCCACTCTTTTATTTTGGTGGAAAAAGACTTATGTATGAGCTCAGAGTTGATCGTAATGTCGTACCAAGGATCATACATACTGTTGATGATAGCGTGGTTCCCGATGACCTGCCCTCAGATGATGATAGTGATGCTTTTGTTGGTGAAGAAGTGGACGCTGATGATCCCAGGTACATGGGTGCCCATGATGGAGTGTCGTCTGAAAGTGCTAATAGTAAAGATTTGGATTATCCCGACGAAGAATCGGACGATAATGGTAAGGGAACTAGTGATCATGGGGATTTGATGTGAATCCCATGAAGGCAGTGGTGTGAGCTATAGCAGAGAAGTTAAGAAGTATGAAAGTATGTTTGCTGTTCGAGTGTCTTAGCTCTTGGTTCTTGGTTCATTAGCCGTGAAGGTAGTAGTTGATAGGAAACAAACTCCACAGTTTGATTTTATTGTTTTGTTTTCTAGGGCTATATTTTGGATAGGAAAAGACACATTGTTTGTTATGGGGATTTGATCTGAATATGCATTGGAAGTTAGGAGCTTCAGTTTTATGCAGCTTCCATGAATTTTTTTCTTAGTAGTTTTATATGCAGTGGTTATTTCTTCATCTTCTTTTAGAATTGTCTACTTTTAAGCTTATTTGTTGTTCTTTTTTGGTGGATGGTGGACTGCTTGTAGCGGTGGTGGATGAGTTCATCTTCATGACTTCATCATTTTCTTTTCCTCATTTTTGGTTCACTTGATTTTATCATATCTGGTTACTTTTGTAATGGATCATTAAATAGAAAAACATCGGATTTTGCTGAAGATTGGAAGATTAATTGTTATTTGAGGGTTTTCCTTAAATGGCAGACTAGGATATGACCGGATTTCAGTTATTGTAAATAAAGATCATGATTTTTAGATAACATGGTGGGTGGTTTAGAGGGATAATTATGTTAGTGCTTACAATGTTGCTTCCTAAATTAGCAAGTGGGTAAGCCGTTGTTAATACAGTGGTAGAGCATTTAGGTGATGTCGTGATCCGAAACTCGTGAATACCAATTTTTTTATCTGAGTAGGTAGATAAGCTTAGTAATCAACTTGAGTTTTGGCTAATTGACAACCATCGCTAAAATACAGGTCATAGTGAATAACACAGATTTTTAGAATAATTGAAAACGCAAAACAATGCCCATTCCAATGATATTGAAGTTCGTGTTATCTCTATTAAACCTCATCATATTTCCCGCTTTTGGATTTAATTTCTATTTCAGGAACTTTTAGTAAAACGTCATTGGATAAGTCAGTTTCTTGGTGTATAAATTGCAGGCTATTTTTCATGGGAAATATAGTTCTAGCCGACACAAACAGCACTTAAACGAGTGTGACTTTGTGCACCCCCATTAACTTAGGGTGCACATTCCTCCCTTCTTGATTTGCTGTCTTTGACCATGGTTAATTATTTTGTTTACTAGTATTTAAATATTGAATTAAATTCTCTTGTTGGAAATCGTAAAAGCTGTAGAAATAAAAAAGAAAAAATTAGGCACAAAAATCATGTTCATCCCTCTATATATTTTTGTTTCTCTCTACCTCCACGACAGCACCACCATGTCTGTTGATTGTGCTAGTGGAATGAATCTTCTAACGGAAAGTCTAACAAATCTCTTTTGTTTTATGGATATATATATTAAACTAGGCGAGAGTTTTCTTCTACCTTATGAGATAATAGATTAGAGATACTCGTAGAACAGGCTAACGTAAAAAAATTCAAACTGATTACTTATATGTTTTGATAGTCGATTTTCGACAAAAATTGAAATGTACCTGCAAGTACGTACTAGAACTTGGAACCCGTAAAAATCTATTGTTTAGTATGAAATACGAATTAACCAAGTTAATAATGTAGTAACTTGTTTTATGCCTGGTTCTCGAAAATTGCTAGCCAAAGTGTTTTATTGGAATTTACCTGTTTAGTTTGGAATTCAACTTGTTTAGCTAATTGATATTCCAATTTCGTGTGTGATTCAAACAAAAGGGAGCCTTCACTCTATCAAACATAAGTTCTTGAGATTCCACCGCCCGTTCTTGAAACTGTCTTCCTTTATACCTCTGGAAATGTCTTCCTAGATAATGACGTTGTTAGCAAACATGGTGGTGGTTTAGAACCTGTAGATGTTATTTTTGAGAGGAAAAATAAAATTATGAAAGAGAGAGGAGAGAGACATAAATTTTGTCTTCAATGTTTATTGTTTCGATATTAAAGATGATAATCAAAACCATGAACCATGGTTAGAAGTATAGCCCATCAAGAAGGGAGGAACGTGCACCCTGAGTTAATGGGTGGTGCACAAAGTCACACTCGCACTTAAACGGTTAAATATTTAAAATGTTTGTATAGTTCTTTCACCTCAAAAACTTTCATTTGTCCTTGGGTCACTTCTATGTGCACAGTGTATTTCTCTGTTTTGCCGGAATGAATCTACTAAAGATGGGACATAAACAAAAAAACAACTACGTACCCACATTCTGATGTACCTTAGATAACATTGTACCCGTTCTTAAATTTTTTAACTCTTAGTGTAAAAACCTAGTACATGGATAAAAACTAAAAGTACATGGCAGGTGACACCTAACAAGACGGTTCGAGAAATGCTAATCAGCATTAGCAAAACACAATAAGGCACTTACAAATTTTCATTTCCTCCCGGTACATAGTGCATCCACTGGTGCTTTCGCATTTCTTCTCCTCCTTCGTTCAGCAGTGTTGTCCTACCCTGTAGATTGCAGTAGTCTTTCGGCAATGGAGTAGCATCGTCTCTTTTCAGAAACCGTAATAGGAAGGCCACACTGCCTCGGGAGTAGAAGCTGGCAATTCTTGAACGGGGACAATTGGGAAGGCAGATGAAGAACCGCCAACGCTATACTGAGATGGCATGGTGCCACCAGGTTCATATTGCGCCGATAGTTTTCATACACAGGGTTTGTAAATACTGTAGCAAATCATTATTATGCAGTTGGCAGAAAAATTCTAACAAACTAAATGAAACCAAAAGTAAGACAGCATCAAAGAAATTAAATCAAACCACGCAGTGAATGTCAGTTAAAACAAACTAAACCAACGTTATCCTTGTTCTCTGTTGGTGAAGTCCAAATCATTTGAGTCTTTGTTGAATAGTTACTCATTCAGATTCACTAAGTGTGGAACACGACCATGTCAATTATCCAAGTTTCCAACACATACCCTTGAAACAACATTTAGTTACCGAGAGAGTCAAAGGAGTAAATAAAATAAAATAAAAATTTTTTTTTTGAAGGAGGAAGGAGCTCAAAAGAGCTCCAAAATTATTGAACTACCTCAGTTAAATTGAGGTTTGCAGAGATACAAAGGGGCGGAGAATTTGCATTCCACCAATTATTTACATTTTCGTGCATTGCATATTGACACAACTCGTGTGCCAGGTAGTTTGCACTTTTTGGAACATGATTAAACTTGATGTCAGCAAAGGAATCAGCTGCATCTTTTATCCTAAGAACTTCAGATCTAATACTCCAAGGGATGTTCCTAGATTCTCCAAGAACTGCTGCAGTTACATTTGAAGCATCACCCTCTATGATGACTCTGGAGAAACCGAATCTGATTCCCACTTCTGTTCCTAGTTTGCAGGCAATTGTTTCAGCAAACAGTGGTGAAGTAGCATCAAACGTCATTGTGATCTTAAGCAACTGCACCCGCTGCACCATTGTTAGGTATGAACGCCGCATCAACATTTATCTTCACATACTGTGGATCAGGCCGAACCCAGTGGTTGTTCGAAAGAAGAATATTATCATTTTGATGACCAGCTGCATCAGCAATTTCCATGCAAAGGTTAAAGTCCTGCTTAGTATTTCTGAGGACGAAGTTTACTGAGAAATTGGCATTTGAGAAAATCATCTCGTTCCTCATTTTCCATAAATTCCAAAGTAAACAAACTCTCATAATGAACTGGTTCTCCATATTATTTTCCATCCAATCAATGACGATTTGCATCACATTCCCTGAAGCTGAATGATTGTTTAAGTCCATTCCCGCCTGATGAAATACCAAAGCAGCTTTTGGGCAGCCAAACAATAAATGAAAGATCGATTCTTCAGCATCATTGCACAAAGTGCAGGAGGACTCAACATGATTAGCAAATCTGTTAATATTCAACTTGACAGCAATTCCATTGTCTAGAATTTTCCACATGAACATATGAATTTTTGGAAGAATTGATTTAAAGGACCAGAACTTCTTCCATGGGAAAACACTGTAAACCGAAGAAGAAGGAACATTATTCATCAGTAATTTGTAACAAGACTTAGTTGTAAACTTGCCTGAAGGAGCGCACGACCAAACTAGAGTATCAATATCACTTGCCGAAGGACTGATGTAAATTGATGAAATACAATTAACTATCTCTTGGGTAAATAATTGATGTAGTAAATCAAAATTCCAATTGCTAGAATCTAGCAACAACAAGTCCGATACTCTGTCAATACCAATGGACATTGTAGCTGGTCTGTTAATAAGATGATCAGTATTACGAAATAACCAAGGATCATCCCATATAAGAATTCTTTCACCATTCGCAACCTGCCAGAAAATTCTGTTCTCAAGGATATGCCTAACTTCCACTAAACTGCTCCAGATAGCCGTACACTTTTCAGGTTTTTCTACAGTCCAGAAAGATTTATCCATGATATATCTTGCATTCCTATCCTCAATGAATCTCCAATCCAATTTGCAAATGAGAGCAATGTTCATCTGTTCAATATTACGAATTCCTAAGCCTCCACATTCTTTGCTCAAGAAAACTTTTGTCCAGTTGAAGAAATGAAGTTTTCTTTCATCAGAAGTATGACCCCACCAAAAAGACCGTTGGATTTTATCAATTTGTTGAGTAACCCCTTTAGGAAGTAAGCAGTATCCCATGAAAAATATAGGAATTGAAGAAAGAACAGTTTTTAATAAAACATTTCTACCTGCAGTATTAAGAAAATGCAGCCTCCATCCCGGATATCTCTCAATGAATTTATCTATGAGAAATTCAAAACTCGCGATCTTATGATCTGATTTTAATGGGTAAACTCCAAGATATTTGTCTTCTGAAGACATTTCGCTGACAATCTTCCATTACAACTTGCTTTCTGAAAGGGGAAATACCTTTACTGAAGTGAATTGATGACTTAGAGTAGTTTGTTATTTGCCCTGACAAACCAGCATACTCTTGTAGAAGTTTCTTCAGATTCATAACATTGGTTCTTGAGTTAACTCCAAAGAAAAACAAATCGTCAGCAAACATTAGGTGTGTGATTGTTGGCGCATACCTATTTAGTTTGTACCCTTGATACAGACCTTGAGTTTCATATTGATGCATTAACAATGAGAGACCCTGGGAGCATATGATAAAAAGTGTAGGAGATAGAGGACACCCCTGGAGAATTCCTCTTTCACTTTTGAAAAAACCCTGGGGAGAACCATTGATATTGATGGAAAAAGAGGAAGTTGTAACACATTCCATAATGAGAGTATGAGAAGTACCAGATATTCCCATTATTCTCAACATATCACCAAGAAATTTCCAGCATGTTTACTTTTAGAGCAAAATGGCCATTTGTAGCCCTGGAATTATTCATAGAATGCAGCAATTCTTTTGCTATGATTATGTTATCCAGGATTTGACGACCAGGAACAAAGGCGCTTTGAGACCAGGAAATAAATTCATCCAGGTACGGCTTAAATCTATTTGATAGAATTTTTGGTAATAATCTTGTACAAAACATTGCAGAGTGAGATTGGACGATAATCTGATGCTGTTGCTGGGTTCTTCATCTTTGGAATCAATGTAATGTTAGTGTGATTCAGTAATTCCGGTAAAGAAGCATAATGGAAGATATTCTTTATTGATTTGTAAACATCATTACAAATAATATCCCAACATCTTTTATAGAAAACAGGAGAATATCCATCTGGACCAGGAGAAGTAAAAGACCTCATATGAACAACAACTTCCCATATTTCTTCCTTTGTAGGAATTCTGCACAAAGCATCATTATCTAAATGTTCAACACCTTGACCCTGAATTGAGAATTGCGGTGGATCTGGAATGGCCTCCTCTTGAAACAAAGTCTTGAAGTGGTTAACAAGTACACTTGCAATTTCATTCTGATCAGTAACCCAAGTTTGGTTTTCTTTAAGTAAATGAGTAATGGTGTTCTTCCTCCGTCGTTGTTGCACAGAAAGATGAAAGTGTCTTGTATTCCTGTCACCACACTTTGCCCATTGTTGCTTCATACGATGGTCCCAGTACGTAGCCTCCATAATTAGGTAGTCATTTAGTTGAGCAGCCACCAATTTTTCTCTTTGCATATTTGCAGTAGTAGGTCTCCAAGATTGAATTCTCAATAGTTTTGTTTTCAGAATAGCAATCCTGTGTTTAACACAACCAATTCTTACCCTACTCCATTCAGTGAGGAAAGAGCCTAATTTTCTTAACTTGGATTGGATATCCTCTTCGTTATCTGAAGGCCAACATTCCCCAACCTTCTGTAAGAATTCTGGATGAGAAAGCCAAAGTGCTTCAAATTTATAATTTGGTGGAGCTCTAGAGATATTCCGGCAAGTATTTAGCAGAATCGGGGCATGATCACTTGCTATTCTCGGGAGATGAAGAACCGCAGCATTATGAAAACCAATGCTCCATTCTGGATTCGCAAGCACCGTATCCAATCTCTGACGAATTAAATCATCTATTCCACGACCATTGGTCCAAGTGTAAGCCGGCCCTTTATAACCTAAATCAATTAGATGATTTTGTTGTATGAAGTTGTTGAAGTAGGAAATGTTTGAGTTCAGCACCGGAAGTCCACCAAATTTTTCATTGCTAGAGGAGATAGCATTAAAGTCGCCGATGAAACACTTAAAGCCATCAAAGTTTTGAGCATAAGTTGTCATACTTTGCCAAAATGTTGTTCTTTGAGTAGTTATGGGAGGACCGTAAACACAGAAGAGATGCCATGGTCTCCTAGGCCCATCATTATGAACAACAACATGAATAAGGTTAGAGGAATGAGAAATAACTTCAATATTTACATCATCCTTCCATAGTAACCACAGACCTCCACTTCTTCCTATTGATGATACAATGCATGAATTATTAAACCCAAACTGGTTAACTCTTTGCACAGATATTTGTTCAGTCATTTTAGTTTCCGAGAGAAATAAGATCGAAGGATTTGTACCTCTGAGGAATGATTTTAGAGCTCTAATTGTTGGGGGATTCCCCAAACCCCAACAATTCCATGCAAGCACTAACATTTATCATGCGGCTGTTGAGGATGTGCCGCCTTACCATATACAGAAGAGCTTCCAGTGTTTGATTTTCTTTGAGATTTTGGAAGTGGAGAATGGTTCCTGATATACCCTTCATCTTGTCTTCTTTTAGGAGTCTTTGGTTCCTTAGACTGTTCAATTGACAGAGGAGTAGATGGTTGTTGAGCTCTTGCCATGTCTTTCCATTGTGTACCGTGATAACTCGGTGGCGGCTTCGTAACCACTTTCTTTCCCTTGTCAGAGCGAATAAGCCTTGAATCTGCCAGAAATTGAGAGTTATGGTTAACAATCTGAGAATTTGTCATAACATTTCCTTCCCTTCCTGGTTGGTTTGTTTGAGAATTTATAGCCATCATTTTACCCCTCTCTGCAACATGAGAATTTGGATTTATCCATATTGGATTAAGACAATCAGGATTCTCACTAACCGATATCACATCTGCAGGATTATAACTAGAAGGCCATATATGAACTGACCTTGATGAATTGAAAGTAGAAGATTCTCCTTCCTGTAAATTGTGCATACCCTTATTCCAATTAAGACAACAGTTGTTTGCCGAGTTAAAAACAAAGTCAGTTCTTGTAGGACCTCTTTCGAAATTAAAAACCTCCATGGATCTTCTCTCAACCCTGAAGTTGTCTGGGATAACAATTTCAGACCTCAATCTAGATGATGGTAAGTTTCCAGTGGAAGACAAATTTTCAGATCTATGACGGTTAGAAGATTCAAAGACAGATGTTGGTGTAGAGATTGTGGGAATTAGAACAGTATTTGAAGATGAAGGATTGTCTGAAGGTGCAGTTGTGTTTATGTTCTCTTCCACTACATAAATGTCTTTGAAAGTTGGCACTTCGAATAAAATATAAAAATATCCCAACATGAAATAAAATAAAATAGAATAAGAATCGTGATTTAGGGGGGGAAGGAATTACGTGGGGGGAAATAATTTAAACCCAACCGTAGCACTTCGATAGGGGATGACCACAGAACCTCACTGCAATCAGGTGATGAGATGTCTGGAAAATTTCTTATCATGTATTAAACTCATCTTGATTAGTACTGGTAACGGGAGATACTGCAAAGCAACTGTACTTTCTATGATTAGTTTATCCACCAGCCTAGCGAAGTCTTACTAAACTCATCTTGATTAGTACTGGTAACGGTAGTTTCATTTACGATATAACAAACAGGTTTATCTTGCAAAATTGGATGAAGCGAGTACCTTGAAATACATTCTTCATACCATCAGATCCCTTGTTTATAATTTGGACACCTAATGCTTTTTGTAATGCCTCACTTGCTGAATCAAAACAATGTTCGCATTCATTTGATTTAAGAAATGCCTAAAATTATAAATCAATGGGGCAGAACTTAAACAATACACCTTACGCGGCTGATCCCATAACACAAAATCACCACTGTGTTTACATTATTCTTGCCCAACATCTGTAGAATTACTCATTGTAATAGCTTTGATGGATTAGAAAGGATTGCCGATTACAACATGTGATTGAAACTGTAAGTGCCCTTTCTTTGATTTTAGTGGCCTAGCTTTTATGGTATATCATCTGCATCTAGGTAATGATCTTCTTCTCTTAAAAGTGCTATATTTCTCTGAAAGGAAGGAAAGAAGTTAATGGGGGACAATTTTGGTATTTAACCTTTAAATTTATAAGGGATAACTTCAATTTTTTCTTATAACCATGCTGAGTCACCTAATTTCCCCCCAACGTAATTTCGGCAGTAAACGGCTGGGATTTTGGGGTCATGAAATAGTAACTTTTATAACTCCTTATCCTACTATTTTCTATACTACCTAATATACCCTCTATTTGATTAGTGTTAATTATTACGGTGATTAAGTAAACTAATTAAGATTTGAGAATGGATTATAACTAATCATTAGATTAATTTTCTGAAAATCAAAACATTCTTTTGATCAAGATTTTTTTTTCCTCTTATTTTTTGCTTGATTAAGTAGGAGTATTTTCAAGATTATTTTTAACCTTTTTGAAAATCAACCACCTATAATAATGAAGCATAGTCTTAAAACACTTATGAGAACCTTATATTTTGAAGATTTTGTTGATTCAAATCCACTAACATCCATTAGAAATCTGGGTTTTTTAGTATTTACGTCTAGAAAGTAATGTCGATCCAGCTGTAATAGCAGTTCACGACTGGAACATAAAGTCTGAGCCGTAGGTCATACCCACGGCTGGGAGATGAAGAACTCCTAACCGTAAGCTAACTCAAGAATTACCTGAGTCTGCATTACAATTTTGTTGCTTCAAATCCGTTAAAGTGCACAAAATTTAGACTTTTTTTCCAGTATTTACAGCTGGAATACTTTTACATCCCAGCCGAAACCAACATTTTACGTCGGGGAACTAAAGAACTATTTTCCAGCCGTAACTAGACTTGCGGCTCGAAAAACCCAGCCGTAAGTTGTTCGGAAAATCAAAAAACAAAACAAACAAAAAAATCGTCTAAGAAAACCTAGCCGAAACATCTATTTCGGCTGGAAAACCCAGCCAGAAGTAAGACTCTATTATTTTTATTTTTTTTGTGTCATTATCACAATTACTCACGGCTACAAAATCCTAACCGCAAGTAGCTAATTACGACAGGAAATTCTTATTTTCCCGACCGTATACAAACCATTAGAGGGCCTTTAATGACGGTTTACAAAATAACAATAGACCGTCACAATAGCACATTTTTGATGGGTGACAATCCGTCGTTACTACTGGGTCACAAATGTTTTTTCTAGCAGTATAAGATCATTTGTGACATTTGGTCAACCGTCAGGAATAGTTATTCTATTTGTGGCGTCTGGTCAAACCATCATAAATTGTTTCTTGCCGCCACCAAAAAAAAATCGACAACGGCAGCCGTCGCCGGATTTTTCTATTGTGGCGATTTACAAACCCTCACTAATACATTAATTATTGGCGCCGGTTATATGCCTACGTTTGCCGGACATCGATACCGTTCCTCGGTTAACGGTTGTCGGTCACCGGTTACTGTCCTCCGGCACCGGATTTTAGATTCTCAGAATTACAAAATTCTCAGAAATCTCAAGCCAGTCACACAAAAATTTAAAAGCTTTTCAAAACTCGCATCATTCACACTGAACCAGAAACTTATACCATTCATAACAAAGTTTACATTGATGCACCATAGAAACTTACATAAGCTTTTCAAAACTCGTATCATTAACACTGAACCAGAATCTTATACCATTCATAACAAAGTTTTACAATGATGCACAATAGAAACTTACATATCTGATAGTAAGATGTTGAACTGTTTAAAAAACATAAATCTGGGCAACAGAACAACACCCAGAGAGTTCAAAAAGCTGGTAACTAAGATTATCAACATCCAAAATGCCTGTGAAAAGTTTGGGACATGATAAGAACACACCTGATGGCATGAAAAAAAAAATCATCCCATTCTCTTATACTAAAAAAAAAAACAAGCACCTGAGTCGCCAGAGTTATATATAAGTAGTATATTAGTCAAGCATATATGTATACCAACATCTTCCATTCATGGACTGTTACTGATCTCTGCGTCAGTCCATGGGGTAACAGTCTTATATTTCCTATAACGTATAAATCCATTTTAAGCATTAGTATCACAAAAAGTTACATGGCAGGTTCAAAGTTTTAAAGAAATACCTTAGTGAAGCAACTCAGTTTACCTTAGTTCTGCCTCCAGTTTTGTAATCCTAATAAAGGCTGCCTGTTAAGCTGTGTTGGAAGTTCCTAGTTCATCATGCGCAACAAGTGCCTCCAAATCAGTTATTCGTTGCATTGCTGCTTGAAGTTATGAAACAATATTCTCAAGTTGTTGTCTAAGGTTCAAAACTTCAGCATTTGGGTCAGTGGTAGGATTGGTGACAGAAGTCTTTAAACGAGCGGTCGTAAGAGATTTCGCCTAATTAGGGTACTTTCCTCTCCGGATAGACGGATCCACCAGAAACAACAAAAAGATGAAGTTTGCCTAGCTCTTAGGATAGTTTGCTAGAAATGCAAACTTAGGTATTTATAGACCAAGTATGTTTGGACACCAAGGAATTTCCAAAACCGAATTATTCTAAAGATATGCAATAAATTCCCAAATAGGTTTTCATAATTCCTGGAAATGCTTTGTCCGATATTATCCTAAATCTCTCAATAGAAAATCTCCAATTAGTAAATGCATATTACTAATTTTTATTCTCTAAAGATATGCATTTAATTGTTGGTAATTAAAGCATATAAAACTAACAACCTTAATTAAAAGATTCTTAATTTATTTCGGACCGTGATCTCCTTGAGTAATTAAGGAATAACTTTGAACAATAAAAGATAAGAGTTATTGTACGTGTTCAAAGTATGTCGATATCTTTAGGTAATTGGTAATACCTTATAAAAGTAATCAGGTAGAAATTGATATTACAAGATAAAACTAATCAGGTAGGAATCGATATTACCCAATAAAAATAATCAGGTAGGATCGATTACACCAATCACTAAGATCGGTCACACAAGTTACCAGGACCGGTTACATCAGTTACCAGGATCGGTTACATCAATTACCAGGACCGGTTACACCAATTACCTTATAAAAATAATCAGGTAGGGATTGGTTACTACCTCATAAAAATAATTAGGTAGGATTGGTCACACCTATATATGGTATCGACTTGTGATCGGTCACACCAGTCACTAGAATTGGTTACACCAATTACAAGGATCGATTACACAAGCTCTTGTGATCGGTCACACCAATTACAAATATCGATCATACCATCTCATGGTGATTACTTAGGATCGGTTACTCTAATTAATGAAAACTAGTCATACCAAATCATAAGTCAGGCATTGTGATTATCTATACCAAGATACATAAAAAAGTTACGATCGGTTCTTCTAACTTACACATATTGGTAATCCAAGGATATGCAATGAATGACAATACCAATAAGCCTAGCGATTTCCCTTTCGATTCATAAACAAGTTCATGAATGTATTTCCTTTAAACAAATATAACATTGTTTCCTAGGATGAAATCTTCACCTTTACCCATACACATAATCACAATAGCATTCATACGATTATGTCGATGCCATATCTACGAAGTTCAAAAGATAAGCGTTATACTTCGTATTCTAATTCCTTAATACTATGATCATATGATCATGTCTCACTACTAGAGTAAAATAATCATTCACAGCTTCGCAGTTATGTTTTCAATATAGCACGACTTGAAAGATACATTAGGAATGAAACAGTTCAAGTCAATATTACAAACCTCAAGAGGAAGGATGATGTCGTCGTTGCAGCTCGTTACTTCTTCACGTTCTTCGGGTCTTTGAGTAATACTTGTATGTCTCATATTCCTAGACTTTCTAGTCTAACCTATACGAAGTTGTCTCTAGTACATAATCAAGCGACTCTTAGATGAGTTTTGATTCACTAAAATATGACAACCAAACTTGACATATCAACGCTTGGTGGATTCAACCGAGCTATGCTGTAACAATCTCCCCCTTTGTCAATTTTAGTGACAAAACTCTTAATACATATGGATAAACAAATTACAAGAATTCATTATGCATACGCTTGATTCCAAGTTTCAACAGAACAATAACCTGCATATATTCAATTAATAAATGTCGTTGTTGACATCTGAATAAAAAACCTTATACTCCCCCTAAAGGTAAGATAGGTAGATTTTCAATCCGAACATCTTTGTTATTCCACTTTTGTAGTCAAGATAACTACCCAGCAATATGATATGTTTCTCCCCCTTAGTCAATGCTTTACTCTTTAGTTAGATATAACGTTTAAGCACAATTGTCCTTTCCTTAGTGATTGCAAATCACTTGTTTACTCCATATATTTCTCCCCCTTTTTGTCACAAAATGACAAAGGTTCGATAAAATTAAGGTCAAACCGAAAGGATCTTACAAATATAAAAGACTTGTACAACCTATAAGAGTTAAGCACAAAGGTTTCACATACCACTTTTGATAAGCAATATTAAAACTGAAATTACAAGTAATTTAGTTTTAATATGTTATCAAGGAAACAATTTCCCGAAGCAATTTTCCCTAATAGTTTAACAAATTGACTAAGAAACTTAGTTACCTTGTGAAACCGATTGTAAACATACAATCGCTTATTTCGATAAGACCAAAATAAAGATCAAAAATAACTTTATTTTTCTCATCAGGTTCTAATTATTCAGACAATAACTTAGACCTTTCACTTTAGACAAGACAAGTACTAGGATAGTTAACTAGTATTTATTGTCAAGGCATTCTATTAGACTTGAATAACCGAATCCTTCAATTTGATAAGTCTAACTAAGATCAGAATTAACTTAGTTTCTCTTATCCAGAATCGAATTGGACTAAACAAATGATCCCGTATTTCGTTAAGCCATAAACTATACATACAAACCAAAATAAATTGGCTTGCACAATTATTTTCTTAACCGGAATCAATTGAAACAAATATAGACATTATAGCACCGCAATTGCACCAAAATTTCGTTAAGCAAAAACACTTCATACCAAACAATAAGCTAAATAAATTGACACAGTTTTTCTTAACCGAAAACAATTGAATCGCACACACACACATCCATCACACATAATGGAATATATATCAATTGTACCGAAATTTTCTTAAGCAAAAGCAAAATATATGCAATATAAGTAGGCTTTTCTTAAACAGGAAAACGATTAACTAACAAATTCGTTACATCAGATTCCGCATCCTCTTCTCCCCAGAAAGATACATCATTAAACGCAAGTTCAAGTTAGAACTCTCCCCCCGTATGTTGTCATCCTCTCGCAAGAACAAAAGAACAACAACAAGAGCAACCTTTACTAGAGAAAGGTTGAATCGGTTTTAACTAATGCGTGCCAATAGCAAAAGTTGAAAACCCGAAACACATAAGTTTATGCTAAACACAACTCATGTAAACACAAATTGATTCAACACATTATGACTTTTTACATATGAGTTTCAATCAGAACACCTTATGATCCTTTGATAAAGCCTACCAACATGGGCTAGAACTTAATCCCGCTAAATCAAAAGCCACACAAACCATAAGGGTTCATATCATATGAGATCGAATATTAAGGTTATGAAAACCGAAATCAGACATCCCATAAACCGAAAACACATAACATCAATATAGACATTCAAGCACAGGTTATATAATCGGAAACTATCACAAGAAAAATTATAAATTAATAATTTTATTCATAAATAATTGATAGTTTTATTCAAAAATAGACCTTATACAATAATCGAAATAAATCAAAAATTGATGTTTTTTTTTATTGGATTAAATATTACAGCATATAACTTAATCTCTGGTGGTGCTCTTATTGTTCACTGAGGTTTCTTCAGTGTTCATACTCTTGAAGCATGTCTCGAGAGACTTGTCTGCAACCACTTCCTGTTTTTCAAGTTTTTCAACTTGAACCTTCATGTCTGCAAGATCAGCTTTTGTTTCCTCAATATTATCCTTGAGCCAATCTTGATTTCGAACTGTCATTATAAGATTGGTTCTTAGTTCTTCAAAACCTTGGATATAGTCAATCATACTACCAGAAGATATCCACTTGGTTTTTGTTGGATCTTGAAGGTTGTAAGCCAACAGACATGACTCATCTTGAGATCCAGCAGAACTATCAGAATAATAATCAAACATGATTTTCGATATGATTTTCTTCTTCCTTTCTGTATTGATTCCTTAACAATCCTTGACCTTTTGAGCTGCCTCTTTATTGGCCTTTTAAAGCTGCGAGTTATTGGAGGCATGCTCAGGGATTTAAATAAGAATTAATCAGGGTTTCTCAATACAACCAAGAGAAAGTTTCTCTTAAGAAGAGACAACTTTCGGACAGAAAATACTAAGGAAATTCCAAAAATATATACAGAATATATTTTGTTTACTATGTACGAACTTCTCATGCTGGAAGGTTTATTAAAATTCAAAAATTTCAAATAAAACCTAATTTTTGGAAGATCATGATAAATATGAACAATTTTTTTTAGACAAAAATTGGATTCGCAACTATCCAAAAATTGTTACAGATTTTTCTGATCAAAACACAAATGAACAAATTGTGCTCTCATTTTATGTGCTTTCTCATCCAAAACTAGGATGAGAGTACACAATCTCCATACAACTAGGTTGTATCGGAGTAAGCCCTTTCTTGCTTACAACGATTATCAAAAACATAGTTCATGTTTCTCTTTGGAAATTTCTGCCCAAAGTATTTTCTCCCAAGAGGAAGATCCTTCCTTATTCTAAAGATATGATCATGAGGAGAAACTGTACTGATGTGAAAATTTTCAGAGATGGATAAATCTCTCTTAATTCAGTCAATGAGATTTTCATAAGATTTTCTCATTCTAAGGATTTCCTTATTATGCACATAAGTATGATTATCTGAAACAATTATCAGAAAATCCTGATTGTTTCCTTTGGCAGAGATTCTCTCTTTCCATTTCTTCTGGAATCGTTCTTCATGCAAACAAAGACTGTTTCGACATGAGTGAGGAGGAACCTTTTTCCAGAAGTGATTATCAACTTTTGCTTCTGATTCTTTTGAGTTGATCTTATCAGTTTGGGATATATTCTGTCTTTCTACTGAGGAATGATCATTCAGTCTTTTAAGACAAGAAACTTCCTTTAATACTTTTACTACAGTATTTTGAAGAAGTATAAGTTTCTTATTAAGTGACTGAAAGTTATATTCCTTAAGATCTTTTTCACGAAATCGGTTCAAAGTTTCCTTTGGACAAGATTTCGTTTGATCATCAGTAGTTGTAGAAGATGGTTCTTCATTCTCTTCTGACTTGATGTAGTTAGACAACCTTTCATCATCATTATCTGTTTCAGATGTGATCAAAGTCTTGTTATCACGATCTGTAAAAGTCGAGCAAGTACTCTTATTTTCCTCATCATAAGAAATTAAAACAAAATCATTAGTCAGAGTCATAGGATGAATCTCTTGATCTTGAGTAATAGATTTACCAAGAGCTTCTACTTTGATAGTGAGATCCATATTCTCTTTGGCTAGAATATTTAGTTGAATGTCCTTTTCTATGATCTCTTGCTTAAGAAGATTAGATTCCGTCTTTAATATTAGCATTCTTGTAGACAGAGATATTATAGGATTTAGGAGTTTTACCAACTCTTTATCAGCATCTTCTTTTCCATCAGAGATAGACTCAGATGCTTTCGTAACTCATGGATCATGAGTTATCGAGGTGGGAGCATCTTCAACATTTGAGCATTCATACTCTTGCATAACGTTAACTGAATCAGACGTATATTCAATTTTTATAGGTTGGATCGTACTAAACACAAATTGTTAGATCTTTTCGTGTTAGCCTGCTCTGATACCAATTGAAAAGACGAGGGTACTGATGTGTTTTGTAGTTGTAGTGGTAAAAAGGTTCGTTGCTCGAACTTGTGAAGGATTTTCGAAAATTAAATAGAGTTGTTTTGACAATAATAAGAAAATACCGAGACTCTGGATTCCACCATTGACCAATTAAGTGATAAACTCTAATCAATATTCATGCAATATTCTTCTTTAAAGTGATTCTAGTATTTGCCTTTAATAGATTTTTGAAGTAATAATTGTAAGCACGAAGCATGAAACATCAAAAGTATTAAAACCAAGCATGTCCCATCAAAACACTTCACAACTACTCAATAAAAACCAATTTTTCTTTTAAGTTCTATGCAAAAAATCATGTAAAATAATTGCAATAAATAATTAAAATAGAACTATACCACTTTTCATGGAACAATGGCTTCCTCTGTCGCCTCGGCTAAGGGGTTTAGCTCCTCATATTAACCACTTGCTCAAAATACATATTTGGTGTTCAAAAGTTGATTAAAAGAGTGAAAAGTGTTAAGCAGCGGGTTTTGTAACAAATATAATCGTTACAGAACCTATTCATACAGAGAACTGTTGCGAACTGAAGCTAACTATTGGAAAAATTGTTACAAAGGGTATAGAGTTTGAAAGCTACGGTCACAGTTTCTGCGACTTTCTTTTAATGCTGTTTTGTGTTCTTCGTCTTCTCCGGCCACAGTTGCACCAGCAGAAATTCGTTCTCTTCCAATGATTTTTCTGGCTTCTCTAAGGCTCTAAACTTTCCCCTAAACTTTGTTGCCTCTCAATATGACTCGAATCAACCTATATATATCCACCAAACCCCAAAATCACTCGAGTTAATCCAAATCTTTTCCTTTTTTTCTTCACAGCACGTTACAGCCTTTTGATCTTCTTTTTACGCATCAACTTGGTTTCCAAACTCTCTCAAACTCTCTCAGGACTGAATAAGGACTCCATACACTCCAATCTTGCCGTAAACTCTTCACAAATTCTTTTGTAAACCGAAAACAACTCAAATCGTGAATTCTCCCTGTTTTGCTCCAACACGGATTTCTATCCCTGTTTAATCGATTCTACAGCTCATACCATACTTGTTTATCCTTAACAGGGTTAACCCAACGAAAATCAGCCCTTGAATCTCCTTCAAAATCATCCAAAAATCAAAACAGAAATTCTGTTTTCTGTAGAAAATTTTCCCGCCAATTTTGTTTTGAAAATTTGAGAAGAAATGTGACCTCCCCCTATCCAGTGCCGGTCTGTGCTTAGCAGCTGCTTGGAAATGGGTTACCCCTTATCCAAAATGAGAGTCCGAATAGCAAGTGTCCTCCCAGGAGCCTTTAGCAACTTTTGGAGCCAATTTTGCCGCAAAAGCCTATTTCTCCAAAAACACCTACAAAGGGATAAAATTCCAAAATTAGTACAAAAATGGGTACTGACAATATACACAATAGAGATGAAAATAGACACATAAATGCGTCTATCAGGTACCCAAATACACCACAATCTTTAAAATATCCACCTATAAGTCCTCTTACCGAAGGTGATTGTCTATGGACAAAGTCGAGACAATATGACAAATCGGTATTCACACTTTGTGTGATCGTCTATGGATACAAGATCGAGACAATACAACAATCATAGTGTGATTACTTGATAATAGGTTCGGACTTAACTAAACTCTATACGATCACTATCAAGTAAAGCGGAGTTAACGTTTGTGTATTTTACTTCTAACTATAATGAACAATTATAATTGCGGAAATAAAAAAGTAAAAGTCACAGCAAGATTTTGTTAACGAGAAAACCGCAAATGCAGAAAATCCCCGGGACCAAGTCCAGAATTGAATACTCTAAGAATTAAGCCGCTATACGAAATCTAAACCAACTTCGTATAGTTGAGACCAAGCAACTAAACCTAGTTCACTTAGTTTCTTTAGTATCCCTGCGCTTTCAAATAGTAAAGGAACAATAATTCTGTTTGGTAACAACTCTATTGATTCTTTTCAGATAAAGATATCTCAAGTCATATGCAAAGGCTCTTCCGTTTAAACAAGTAAACTCCTTTGCCTGGTTAGATCAATCCAATCTCTATTACCTAAGTAATACAATTCATATTTGTAACAATCAAAATAGAACTCAAGAGAACTATTAGGTGTTACCGATCTCACGCAACTAATCAATCGAATAAATCCGATTCTAGTTGGATCCCAGCCGATCAAGGTTTGTGCTACACAAAGATATGAGAAACCAATAATAAATCTTTTTCGTCTTCAAATCTTCTTTAATCTTCAATTAAACCTGCACAACACCGCTTGAATCTCTTGTGATCAATCATGCACAGAACGGAGTCTCTTAATAATGGATTATCACAAGATGTCTTTAGATCTACAAACAGTCCTAAAGATCCCGTCACTTCGATCTAGTTTGAGTGAATCTTATATCAGAAGAGAAGAATCTCAAAAATAAACAAACTAGGTGCAATCAAAGTTCAACAACCTTTAGTCAATCAAATCAATCGAAGACTAATAAATTGCAATTAACTAGATTCCCACCAATGGTAATTGTAGAGCTTCTTGATCCCACAGAAGTCTTTAAACGAGTGGTCGTAAGAGATTTCGCCCAATTAGGGTACTTTCCTCTCCGGATAGACGGCTCCACCAGAAACAACAAAAAGATGAAGTTTGCCTGGCTCTTAGGATAGTTTTCTAGAAATGAAAAATTAGGTATTTATAGACCAAGGATGTTTGGACACCAAGGAATTTCCAAAACTGAATTATTCTCAAGATATGCAATAAATTCCCAAATCGGTTTTCATAATTCCTGGAAATTCTTTGTCCACTATTTTCCGAAATCTCTCAATAGAATATCTCGAATTAGTAAATGCACATTACTAATTTTTATTCTCTAGAGATATGCATTTATTTGCTGGTAATTAAAGCATATAAAACTAACAACCTTAATTAAAAGATTCTTAATTTATTTCGGACCTGGATCTCCTTGAATAATTAAGGAATAACTTTTAACAATAAAATATAAGAGTTACTGTACGTGTTCAAAGTATGTTGACATCTTTAGGTAATTGGTTCTACCTTATAAAAGTAATCAGGTAGGAATTGATATTACCCAATAAAAATAATCAGGTAGGAATCGATATTACCCAATAAAAATAATCAGGTAAGATCGATTACACCAATCACTAGGATCGATCACACAAGTTACCAGGACCGGTTACATCAGTTACCAGGATCGGTTACATCAATTACTAGGACCGATTACACCAATTACCGTATAAAATTAATCAGGTAAGGACATGTTACTACCTCATAAAAATAATTAGGTAGGATCGGTTACACCTATATATGGTATCTACTTGTGGTTGGTCACACCAGTCACTAGGATCGGTTACACCAATTACAAGGATCGATTACACAAGCTCTTGTGATCGGTCACACCAATTACTAGGATCGGTCACACCAATTACAAATATAGATCATACCATCTCATGGTGATTACTTAAGATCGGTTACACTAATTAATGAAAACTAGTCATACCAAATCATAAGTCAGGCATTGTGATTATCTATACCAAGATACATAACAAAGTTACGATCGGTTCTTCTAACTCACACATATTGGTAATCCAAGGATATGCAATGAATGACAATACCAATAATCCTAGTGATTTCCCTTTCGATTCATAAACAAGTTCATGAATGTATTTCCTTTAAACAAATTTAAACATTGTTTCCTAGGATGAAATATTCACCTTTACCCATACACATAACCACACTAGCATTCATACGATTATGTCGATGTCATATCTACGAAGTTCAAAAGATAAGCGTTATACTTCGTATTCTAATTCCTTAATACTATGATCATATGATCATGTCTCACTACTAGAGTAAAATAATCATTCACAGCTTCGCAGTTATGTTTTCAATATAGCACGACTTGAAAGATACGTTAGGAATGAAACAGTTCAAGTCAATATTACTAACCTCAAGAGGAAGGATGATGTCGTCGTTGTAGCTCGTTACTTCTTCACGTTCTTCAGGTCTTCGAGTAATACTTGTATGTCTCATATTCCTAGACTTTCTAGTCTAACCTATACGAAGTTTTCTCTAGTACATAATCAAGCGACTCTTAGATGAGTTTTGATTCACTAAAATATGACAACCAAACTTGACATACCAATGCTTGGTGGGTTCAACTGAGCTATGCTCTAACAATATCTTGGCAACCTGGACAAGACTAGAGAAAATACATAACTCTACTAATTTCTACGAGAAATCAAAATATGTTACATTTTGGGAATTACTTATTGGTCTGGTGGTTTACAGCAACGTGCGGCGTGGCAACACCCCATGATAAGGAAGTTACAAGTAGTGGTAACAATTGAGAACAATTAAAGGAAGTGGCTAAGTAATGGAGTAATGGTTTACGGGTTTCCATAAACTTCCCTAGTATAAATATGGGTGTATAACCATACCATTATCCCACTATCTCCATCTCTCCACAATCTCCACTACTTACGTGGAAGCAGTAAGTGTTTTTTACAACTATAAATAGACTACTTTCTCTATTCAGGATACATAACAAGCTGATCATTTTCAAGCTCTGCTTCTTCCAGAGTTCCACAACCTCAAATTCAACAATTCAATCACCACTGATTTCCTCAACTTTCTTTGCTTTCCCTCCCCTAAGATCAACCCATTTTCTCTCTTCGTAACCGAAGCAAAGTGTGAACGGCCAATTTTGTATTGTACGATTTTGATTTTCGAACCTAAAGAAAGTACTTTGACAGTACATTGTTTTACCTAGGAGTAATTTTTGGGTATTAACAGGCTTGATTTTAGAGAAGATATATACGCCGTATAAAATATTACTATGAATAATAAGTAAAGCTGTAAAATTTTGCGCCCTTATATGTTCCGCTAATTTTTATGGCATGAATAATATGCGTCTCTTATATCGACGAGCTTTAGAAAGCTAGTGTGTAATTTGCACTTTGTATATGTTGTGACAACAACAATAAGAGTTGCATATTTTAGTTGTGCATCGTAGACATACAAATGTCGAGCGATAATGAGTGTTGCGTTTTTATAAATGATGTTAGAGCACTGCTCAGTCGAACTCACTAGCGTTTCTATCTCAAGCTTGTTTGTCAAGTTTAGTTGCCAAAACTATAAGTCTTGACTTCTAGTCTACTTATAGCGAAGTCTTGGATTAGGATAGAAAGTGTAGTTGAGCATTAGACTTCACGGCGTTCATCGATTGAAGACGAAGAACTACCAAGGGGAGCTTGTGGAACTTTATCAACAAAAGGTATGTGGAGACTTGAACTCATCTATCACTCAAAAGTCTATCTACTCTATCTCCTATTTGAAACAAAAGTCGTATAGCTATATAGACTTCGATGATACACATTTGATATTTCGAGCTTAGTTTAACTCACTTACATATTTCTCGAAATAAGTATTGGTAAGATTTCGCTTTAACTAAGTTCATCTTATATTCTTGACGAAAGTCAAAAGATGATCATGTGAAAATTGCTTTGTAACATCTTACATGAAAGAAAGACTTGCAGAAACCGAAGCAAGGTATGACTCTCAACAAAATTGTTTAAATGACAGAGAAAAAGTTTTTCTCACCCGAGAGAAAAAATTGGAGACTGATCTTAGTGCTTCTCTTGAGAAAGTTAAATCTTTGGAAGAGCATTTCAAAAGATTCAATTCTAGCTCTACCAAATTGTCTTCTATGCTAGGAGCATGTAAAGAACATCGTGATACACGTGGTTCGGGCTATAAAGGTATAGACCCTCCAAGTACTGGTAAGATCAATTTTGTTCTTCCTAATAACCTTCTTCAAGCTGAAAATTTCACCGGCGGTAGAAGTGAAAAAATCTCTCCAGCAGCAGATGTCTCTAGAAACCAAGAATGTCTTCCCTCTAGGACTGCTCAGTTGAGAACGGTTAAAAACATTCCTGTCAACTGCTATTATTGCGGAAAGAAAGGTCACATTGAAAGAAGATGTTATCTTCGTTTACGGAATGAAAAACTTCATAACATTCTTTTCTGGATGTCTAAAGAAGTAATCAAACCCGCTTCTCAGTGTACTGTTAGAAATTCGTCTCACAATCAAGAAAAGTGATGTGATGGGCCAATTCCTGATTATGAATTTAACATAACTTCTATCTACAACTGTAAAAAGAACAATGTTATATGGATGACTGATAACTCTGAAAGGTCTGTAAAGAGAAAAAGGTTTCGAAGGAAGAAGAAAACTTCAAACTCCTATCTTTTCTTCAAAAAAGATCTTGCTCCTAAAACAAGTGTTCATGATTATATTCACATCAATAATCGTGTTTCGGAACTCAAGACCAGTATCAACAGTCTCAGGCGCAAGATCAAGAAGGCGAGAAAAGCAGCCGGTTCAGGTAACTCATGTCCTTCTCTTGGTAATTCTTTTGAAGTTTCACATAAGGCTTCTGTTTTTTGTCAAAGAAGTGGAAGGAAAATATCAATACCCCTGATGAGCTTCATGTTCATCATATTACAACTTGACCATTTCCTTGTGTGTATCCTCTATAAGACCATGAGATGATACACATAACTCTCAAGAAGATGCTTCTTTCTTGACAAATGGTCCGTGTTGTATTCTTTTTTTGTTGTTGATCCTCCTTTCTGAGCCTTGCTCCGGAAAGTTGTTGTGCTTTGTCCGTCTGATGCTTTGTTTAAAACTTTAGACTGTTCTTCCTCAATGACAGTTGATTTCCAACTTTGGGTTGCACTCTTTGTATGCCAAAGTTTCCTGTCATGTGTTCAGAACTTCTTTTTGTTCTGTCAAAACATGTTCTTAAATGTTATTGTGAGTACACATAGCTATTGCCAACGTTTTCATCTTGCAATGTTTTTAGATTTATTTATTTAAATTCTAAGTTATTTGGAAGATGATTTTTGCAGTATTAATCTTTATGGTTTTATATATTTCAAATTATTATGGGATATGTTGTTTACGCCCGTGAACCTTGACTGTCCCATATATGCTAAAAAGTTGACTCTATTATAAGTCGATATGAAAATATTGATAAAAGATAGAATGAACTTTTGACTACAAAAGTTAAGCCTATTATGTCATTATGAAAATATTGATGGAAGATAAGATGAACTTTTGTTTACAAAGATTAAGTCTATTATATGTCATTGTGCAAATAGTGAAGAAAAATATAATGAATCTTTGATTATTCCGCAGTATTGGTCTTTCCCTGATCCACATCTTTGTGTATATACTGTGCGGCTCCATAAGTTCTCTTATGTTGAGCATGGCCAATTGAATTGAACATTTTCCTTGTGGTTAATTCAATTGAGATTTTTGGATACAAATTCATGTTCCATGTGATTAGTTAATGTCCAAAGAAATCCTTCTTTTCTAGTAAAAGTAAGGTCATTTTTGTTGTTCTTTTTGGAATGACATTTTATGGGGGAGAGTTCTTAATTGAACTTGTGCTTAATTTCAAAATCTTTGTGGGGAGTGCGACTGTGGAATATTGTAGGAGTTTTCTCGTATCTTTATAAACTCCTTGATGAATACACTAAGTTTCGACTATGTGAAATCATCGAAAAAAGTTGATATGTTTTTCACTTTTGGTCATGAAGTATCTCTATGAAAAATTCATGAGGATCCCACTAGTTTTCGTACCTTTGCCAATTTATATTGACAAAAAGGGGGAGAATTAATGTGTAATTCAAACTACAAATACATATGGTTTACGGGTTATTATGTAAGGGGGAGTGTTTTTCATGTTGAGATGAAGTATTGACTAAGGGGGAGTGATACATATCACCATAGTATTGTTGTCAAAGTTGTGATACAGTTGGACTTTGATGCTGTATAATGATACTATGACACTGTATAACAATGATTGAGAGCAACTGTTTTCTCATTGTTATAGCTACGGATCTTCAACAACTATGATGATGAGTTGAACACATTTAGAATCATTGGAGTACTTGGAAGTGACGAATATTTCGAGTAATGTTGAAGAACCAATGAGATCAAGCATTTGGATGGGAAGCTACAAAGTTTATTTATTTTGTAATCCATATGTATTGATAGTTTTGTCACTAAAATTGACAAAGGGGGAGATTGTTAGAGCACTGCTCGGTCAAACTCGCAAGCGTTGCTATCTCAAGCTTGTTTGTCAATGTTAGTGATCAAAACTATAAGTCTTGATTTCTAGTCTACTTATAGTAATGTCTCGGACTAGGATAGATTGTTTAGTTCAGCATTAGACTTCACGGCGTTCATCATTTGAATACGAAGAACTACTAAGGAGAGCTTGTGGAACTTCATCAACAAAAGGTATGTGGAGACTGGAACTCATTTATCACTTGGAAAGTCTATTTCTACTCTATCTTCTATCTTGAGACAAAAGTCGTATTACTATATAGTATTCGATTATGCACACTTGAGATTTTGAGCTGAGTTTAACTCGCTTACATATTTCTCGAAATATGTGTTGGTAAGCTTTCGCTTCAACCAAGTTCATCTTATATTCTTGAGAAAAGTCAAAAGATGATCATATGAAAATCCCCGAGTAACATCTTACTTGATTTGTATGATACAATCATTTGGTGTAGACTTGGAATGTTTCGTAATGATTATTTCAATAACTTGAAAATTGCTTTGATGCTAATAGTTCGTGAAAACCGCTATTGTCATCCTCTAAGAATGTTTCAATGATTGAAATAGAGTTTCGAACAATTAACCATCATTGGATTATGAACATAGTATGTGTTCTTGCATATATGTGATCCATGAACGGAACTATAGTATGCATACCCGTATGTATACCTGCTAGTTGTGAAATTCTGGGAGCCTAGTACACATACCCGTACGCGTACTGGCATAAGGTTTGGGTCCGGGAATTTATGCTGTGTTTGGAGGTATGCGTACCCGTTCGCATACTGGAGAACCCAAACTCAGTCCGGCTACTTAAGTATGCGTACCCATTTGCATACTTGAGTGGTTAAAGTTCTAAAATCGGTTTGTTCATGAACTAATACATTTATATATTAAGGAATGCATTCTATGCAAATTGTGGCTATAATGTTCATGAATTGATTCGAGTGAATCAAACCGATTTTTCTTCAATTGTGTTCTTATATACTTCTATGAGAATATAGCAATTGAACAACACTATAACTAGTTTCATTTGAGTCATTTGAGCTAGTTGTGGTTAAGATGAATAAGGTTGATATGAGAGTGTTCATATAGCTAACTTCGGTTAACTACTGTTGAGCCAACCTAGTGTACACGTTTAGGTACGGTTACTTAAACCTAATGAAGGTACATTTCATTTGTGTATAACAAGCTAAGTTCGATCTAACGGTTGAAAGATATTAGCTTGAATCTAATCAGGTTTTCATCTAACAGTGAATATTGAATGCTTTATTACCAAGGTAACTTAGATTGCAAACACTGATTTGAAAACTATATAAGGGAGAACTCTAACAACTGGGAAACCTAATCCTCACACCTTCTGTGTGATACTAGTTGTGACTAGAGTCGATTCTTCTTTAACCTTAGGTTTTTCATGAAACCCTATAGGTTAATGATGTAAATTTTTAAGTTGTAGTGAAAGTGGTGAGTAAGGTTGTCGTTCACTCGGACTTGTGAAGATTCAAGTTTTTAAATTTAAAAAAAATATATACAAAAATATTAAACAATGGTGAGAGGTACTGGGATTCAGGATTCCACCGAATTCAAAACATAAGGTTCAATTATTAATTCTTTGACAATTTTAGCTCAAGAAAAACAAGGACTCTATTTTTGCCAAGGTAGATTCTCAAAACATTTATTGTAAATCCTAAGCATGATGTATCAAAACACCTAAGCTAAGCATACATCATCAAATTAAATGACAACCAATTAATTCAAATCATAATTTCAATTAAAATTAATGCAAAAGTCATAAAAAGAATTAATAAAATTACCCCAAGTATGATATTCGTCTTCCTCCGTCATCCCAGTGTTTGGGTTTAGCTCCGCATGGTAAAAACATGCTCAAAAGATAAAAACATGGCTCAAAAGGTGTTTTTATTGAAGAGAAATAATAATACAGCGAATCTGCAACGCTTTTCTGGCGTTACAGAATCACCGATACAACTGAAGTGCTGTTAATAAACGAGAATATAAGACTGCTTATGCGACGGTGTAGTGTGGGTCGAAGTTCTTCGTGTTCTTCGCGACTATTCAGTGTGCGTCTTGTTCTTCGTTTTCTTCAGTTCCGCACCAGCAGAAACAGCAGCAGCAGCGGCCTGTAAACCTCTGATTCTCGACTCCTCAGCCCTTCTCAGCCCCCCAAACTCTCGACACCCCTTATATATGACCCAACCAATCTATTTATATCAAAAAGAGCGATTAAATCTCTCAAAAATCTTGCAAAATCTCTTTCTTTCTCTTTACGGCAAAGTTGCGGCAATTTCTTGTTTTAGAATTTCCACGCATATCTGGGCTTTCCTTTTGATTCTAAACTCTTCCTTAGATATATATTAAGCTTTGGGAAGAAAATATTGACTTTAATCTCTCTAAAATTTCCTAAAATCGGTCACACACGTGACTTTCCATATTTTGTTGTTGAGATCAAAACCCGTCGATTGAGCCCAGTTTAATCGATTTAAACACCCATTTTAGACTCCTAGACCCATAAGGAGTCTACCCTATGAAAATCAGAGGTTTAATCGACCTCAAACACCTCTAAAAATCCATCACCAAATCTGCCAGGAAACACGCTTTTAAGTTTTTGGTTTCCCGCCCAAATTCAAAATTTGAACGTGAAGGGGAAGGTTACCCCTTATCCAATGGTCGCCCCTTATCCGTTGCTGGAGTCCGCATAACACTCGTCCCTTGGGTTGCATTTATCAACTTTTCGATCCAATTTTGCCGCAAAAACCTATTCCTCCAAAAACACCTACAAAGGGATAAAATACCAAAATTAGTACAAAAATGGGTACTAACAATATACACAAAAGAGATGAAAAATAGACACATAAATGCATCTATCAGTTAACGAATTGAAGACTTCATTGGGATTGTGAAGCCAGACCCAACTATTTTATCTGTAGTTGCGTGTTCTGATCTTACTTCTATTTTCGTGATTGAGTATTATCTTTTCTAAGATTTGCTTGAGATTTATCTCCGATAGGTAAGATTAAAAGAAGTCACAAACATCTTCGTCTCATCGTTTGTGATTCCACAATATCTTGTTTCGCTTCCATACGATTAAGATTATTGTGAGGTGATTGATAATACTAGGTTGTTCTTCGGGAATATAATTCCGGATTATCAATTGGTTCTTGTGCACCTTGATTTATCAAAAGACGGAACAAAACTCATAGGTATTTCTGTGGGAGACATATTTATCTATTCAAATAGACTTTTTTGTGTGAGATTGGTTAGGGCTCAACTACATTCCAGTCCGAAGTTCATTGGTAGTAGGCTAGTGTCTGTAGCGGCTTAATATAATATGGTGTTCAAAGCTGGACTAGGTCCCGGAGTTTTTCTGCATTTGCGGTCTCCTCGTTAACAAAATTTATGGTGTCTGTGTTATTTCTTTTCCGCATTATATTTTGTTATATAATAGAAATATCACAGGTTGTGCGTTAAGTTCAATCAGTTCTTGAATGCGACCTTTGGGTTGTTGATTGAATTGATTGACACTTGGATATTGGTTTGTGATACCGTCCAAGTTATTTCTCTTATTCAATCGGGCTCGCAAATTCCTATTTGTTTAATTGCAGATTGAATTGAGAAATTGAGATATAACTCTTTGATATACTTTTCTATAGATTGAGTCTGACTTTCTAGTTGATTCTCTTGAAAGTATATTGAAGTTTGTCTATTCAGATTGCCGAACGAAATATTGGGTGTGGTTGTTAAACCCCCGCCTTTTCAAGGATCAATATCAAGTATTACAGAGTTAACGTACTTGTGTATTTTACTTAATTATAATAACAATTATAATGCGGAAAACAAAGTAAAAGGCACGGCAAGATTTTGTTAACGAGGAAACCGCAAATGCAGAAAAACCCCAGGACATAGTCCAGTTTTGAATACTCTCAGAATTAATCCGCTATACAAAATCTAATACCAACTTCGTATAGTTGAGACCAAGAAGACTACCCCTAGCTACTTTGTTCCCTCGGTATCCATGCGCCTTCGACTTCTAGAGTCACACACATGAATAGTAAGTCCTTTGGATCGTATTCCAAACAACAAAAGAAGAATCTGTTTGGTAACCACTCTATTCAATCTTGCTAAAGATAAGATGACTTGTTGACAAAAGCTCTTATGTTTAATCTAATAAACTCCTTTGTATGGTTAGATCAATCTATCCAACGACTACCGAAATAATTAAGTTTAGATTTGCACTCAATCGATATAGATCTCAAATAGAAACTATAAAGAGTTATCGATCTCACGCAACTAATAGGCTTATTGGTCCGGCTATTCATTACAAATCTTTGGATGACCAATATGTGTGAGTTAGTAGAACCGATCTTAACTCTTGTTATGTATCTTGGTATAACTAATCACAATGCCTGACTTATGATTTGGTATGACCAGTCCTGGTAATTGGTGTAACCGATCCTAAGTAATCACCATGTGATGGTATGATCGATCCTTTCCTAATACCGAGGCCTTTTCAGCACAATTGGTCTGCAGTTAAGCATGCTCGGGCGGGAGTAATCCAAGAATGGATGACATCCTAGAAAGTTTCTACCGGATGACCGCAGCGATGCCCATTGAAAACCCTACAATGTCGAATAACCGCAGTGGTTAGGTGGGGACAGTATCGGTGGAGGGTCAGGTCATTACAGTTGCTCCTTTGGCAGGTGGAGTCATGCATAATTGAATATTTTGTTGATTAGACATTCCCACCTGAGGATCATGGGGAGAATCGTCGACGATATTGGTTAACAATAATTGTGTCACATCTAAATTTTTACACCAATAAAAGCCTAAGGTGTTGGAGATTACTCTATTGCTAGATTTAGCAAGAATACGCTTGCTTGATTCGACGTAAGGTAAAGTCATTACTAGGCATGCCATGGAATCACAACGATTGTTTCATCTGATAACATGCTTACAAACATAGACGAAAACCTCTTATACAGGGTATGCCAATCTAATCAGATAACATCCATATTTTCTTTGAGTTATGAGTTGATATCTCTCCTAACGAGAATCACATCCATAAAAGTTGTGTTGATATCTCAAGGAGAAGAATATCCGCATAATGAAATTTGGTACCAATGGATTATAATATCCTCATACTCTATAGAATGATGTAAGATCGTTCATTAACTGATTATTAATTGTTTGTCGATTATCTTCATAGTATCAACTGAAATTGAAGGAATTATCGACAAAATTTATGTGATTGGAAAATATGTGCCTTGATCCATATTGAGTTGTTTTCTCGCTTGTGTACGCTTTTGGGACCTTACTCCTGGCATCGATTATATAAAAGCATAATGAGAGAACTAATTAAGGTCGTTTGTTATGCAACACCACCCCTTGACAAGGAGTTTCCACAGACACTAACCAAGTTGATGAAAGTATGATCTAGTAGTCATAAATGACTCGACATATCACCTGAGTGGTAACTGTGTAACTATACTCTATAATTTTTAAATGAAACTCTTGCTTGTCAGTAGTTGATGTTGTATCATCCTAGTTTTGTTCTAGGTATTGATGGTGAATATTTTCTTGTTCTTGTGCACTCATTAAATGTTTTTTTTTTAATTCATTCATAAAGCATTTCGAACTTATTACTCATAAAACTATTGTCATGTTTTCCGTTTGAGACGTGATACATTCCATTGTTGTTACTATTATATGATTTGCAAATTTGATGAGAAAGTCTTCCCAATGTTTGGGGGAGAAAGGCCATCGCCTGATAAACGGCATGAAGCATCCTGGTTTGCACAAAGATAAACTAAGATGTGTCTCATCTTGATGTTTTCAACAATGAAAAACATGCATAAGATTTTATATCTTCATAAATTGCAAATCAAGTTGTTTCTTGAAAAGTTGTGTATGTGGTAATTAGTGTGTCATTTAAAACACGCCTTGAGCGTGGATAACTAGTTGATCCAAAATATTATGCACCTCCTAAAAGGAAGAGCTAGTCGAAATCATTGAAAGATAGTGCTCTCAAATATACTATCAAAGGAAGATTAGATTTTCTGAGAAAAGTTATATGGATAAGAAAACATATCCGCATCGACTATGGAACCTCAAAATGATGGAATGGCCATGAAGTATGGGTGTGACAGAGAAATCTTTCATCCTAATACAATAATTTTTGGTGACACAGTCAAAGTATCCAATGATACTTCCACAAATGTTGTTGGTGTTGAACCACTCTCTATATGAGAATGTCATCAATGGTATGACTAGTTAAACTCGAAAGAGAGATTCTAAGAAGAATAACATTTTCTCGCAAAAATATATAGATTTGGTATTCTATCCTTAACACTCGATAATGCGAGCTACTCTCGGCCACTGACGGGTATTTGCAGTCCCGCCATCCGATAATGTAACCCCTAGTGACTACAGGTGGGTGTGTGCGCATAGCGAGAAAAGCTAAGTGAACTAATGACACAAAGTCTTTCACAAAAACTTGAGATGAGTTACAAAGAAACATATCCCATGTTATGGATGCGACTACCTCTTTGGTATTTGTATGGCAGTATTTAAGGATTCGGCATGCATCCAATCGATATGGTTACCGCGAATCTGTATGAAAGACTAGATATATATAACTGCATACAAATTCCTGAAGATTTTCACCTATTAGTAGAATTACCATGTCATATGCATTTCCTCAATAAGGACGAAAGTGGTCAATCGTCTAAGTAAATTCTTATATTATCCAGGGATATGTGAACCATCTTATATGCCCATATATTGTGCATTTACTAGATTTGATTTATGCAACATCTATTTGATTGGAACTCCTAAAGAATTCTTCAAAGCAAAAAAATGCTTAAAGCAGGAGTTCAAGATGAGAATCTCGGTAAGATAAGATTGCAGCCTGTTGATAGAATATTGTAACTAGTAGTCCATTACTTTCTCAACCTTGAAGGATTGGACATGTTTAGTTGGACAAGCTAACACAATTACAGTCATTCGATCTCTTACTTTTAAGATTGATTGTTTTACACCTCAACAAAGAAGATGCATCACTCTGTAGTTTGTATCACACAAAAGATGTGTAAATGGTACATTAGCTGAAATATGCTACAGATACTTGATACGGGTTTGTCGTAACATGTAGTCTGGTTTTACCAGCACCAACATCGAGACATTGGTCCGAAGAAAACTTCTTCATCTTCGTGGTATGATTAAGCTTCGTATTTTAGATAAAAGATCACATAATGTCTCCCATAGGGAAAAGCTAGGTTGTTTGAGTTTTGATTTCTGGAAAGATTGTTAAAGCAGCTAAACATTTTCCTAGCTAATAGTCTGGTAATAGAGGATACTTGTTTATCCTCTGATCGATTATGATTGTTCAGACAAAGCTAGTGGAAAATAAAAAGCTGCCACAACCAGATGATCATTAAGAAATTACACAGAGTAAAATTGGACCAAGTTTCTCAACTAAACGAAGACGTTGAAGACATTACAAAATGGTTCGTGATCTCTGAGCAGTATTATCGAACATAATGGTTAACTAAAAAGACTAATCATCAAGGGAAATAGAACTTAAAATTAATTAGCAGACTCACTGGTAAATGACTTACTTTTTGAGAAAAATAAAAAAATTAATAAAAAAAATTGATAAAAGTTGGGTAATAAAACGGTTTTGGAATTTTATTTTCTACTTTATAAGACGTGTAAACATATAAGGATGGGCCATACACTTCAATTATGTTGCCCGACCACATCGAATGTAGTTGAGCCCGAACTCAGTCTCCCACTGATCCAGGTACAGTCGCGCTCCTTACACCTCTTAAATCCCAGCAGGACTCTGCGCAATTGATTCCCTTATACGGTCTCACACCAACTAAGAGTTGCTTCAACTCAATTGAAGAATTTAAACCAAATCTGCCTCCCACATATTAAGCCTATGATTGATTTCCTGATTTACAATCTAAACGGATGATCAGATCAAACGATAGATCCAGGTGATGAAAATCGATAGCAACTTGGCAGAAGTCTGGCTATCCTCAAAATCCGGACTTATGCAACCCGAAGTGCAACCTAGATTATTATTCACCTCACAAGTATAAAACTTGCGGAATCAACAAAGCATGAAACAGAGAGAACTTTGTTGATTAGTATCTATCTTGATCGTTAGAGCAAAGGCTCTACAAACAATCAAGATCAGGATACTCGAGTTATCAAGATAAAATATAATTGGACCTGGCTTCACGAATCCCAATGAAGTCTTTGTAGTCGCTAAACCCTAAAAGGGTTTCTCGAGGACCACTCTAGATACAACTAGGACACACCAAAAAGTAGTGTCAGGATTCAAAGATCCCAGTTGCCAAGAGTTCCCCTTATATAGACTTCAAAGCTAGGTTGCTTTAGGTTTAAGCTAAGATAGCTTTGGAACAGCAAACAATATTCACCATTGGATGAAAGCTTTGAATCTTATTCACATGTACAAGATATACACTTTGGTAAATTGCACTTTACGGGTCCAATGGTCAAGATATCCGTTGATCCAATTGTCAGGATCGCCAGAATTTTTTTGTCCTATATGGAATGGTATCATCCCCAAATAAAGCTGGTACCAGCCCATATAAATCATGCGTTTTTTTGCCCAATTATGAATCCCCTCTATTAGGCCTATTCCTATGCACCATGTCAAAAAAATGAGTTTGGCATGCCATGTGGCATGGCAAATGAGTTTCCCCACTATGGTAGATATGCCAAACTTGATTAAAAACATATATTTAATTATGTTGGGTGGGACCCTAATGAATAAAAATATATTTGTGTTTGTGTGGTGGAGTATTTATAAAAGTTTTAGTATTATAATATATTCAGTGGGACCCTTTAAATATAAAAGTATATTAGAATAAAAAAAAAGTAGGAGAGAAGCAGAATTTATATATATATAAAATTATTCGGAGATAAAGAGAATATCGCTGGAGATAAAGAGAATATCGCCAGCGATAAAATCTCTATCGCTCAACAAAGCGATAGAATCTTTATCGCTCGCTGGAAACTTTGTCGTGTATGCCTATATGTTATTCCTGACATATAGCATATAAGTTTGGCAGTTTGACATACCCATAATGGATGCATATATGACAAAACTTGATGTTTGCCATATGCATAGGAATAGGCCTTGGGTTTCAAAAAAAAGAAAAAAAAAGACACACTGTGGCGCCAAACCCGACAGCAGCCGGAGCAATATCGTGCCAATTCTACTGCATTAGTGGCGGATGGCTTTCCTCCGTGCCAATTTACAGCTGTGCTCAAGTAAGTGAACAATTTTCTGTACTTCGCTTTTTCACACAGAAAAACGAAACGAAAAGAGAAATTCTCTCCAGTCTACTTTATTCTCTAACCTCCACTCTCTCCAGTCTACTTGTGCCATCCTGGGGAAGAGGTTAACTTCCAGCCTTTTTCATCTATGGCGTTGGAAGGGTTTTAGCTTTTTTGGGGGTTTATCTTTGTTTGGGTTTTTAGCATTTTTGGTCTTTGCCCGTTATGGCGTTAGAGCTTTTGATGGCTGATTATGGTTACATTTCTGATTATGGTGAAGAGGAGGAAGAAGAAGAAGAATCAAGCTTGCTTGCTGAGGCAGAGCAACAAGGTAATAGAATTTGATGCTGGAGTCCTTCATTTTTTTTTCTTGGGTTTTTGTAAATAACAATATCCTCCTTCACATTTTCAGTTCTTTTGTATGTTGAATTAGATTATTGTTTATATTTTAGTCAGTTCTAGTAAAAATTTTCTTTAGTTTTCACTAGGGTTTTGTGAAATTTTTCTATGGGAGATGAGATTTTAGTGGGAAAATCGGTCTGGGTTTGTCCTAATATTTCTAGTTCATTGCAATTGCTAAACCCAAAATTGGATAGAGAGACATATTAAAAAGGGTTGTTTCTTATTACCATGTTTCTGGGTTTTATTATTGTTAGGGAATATGTTAGAAATAGTGGTCTACGAAGAGAACACCCCACTGGAGGTACCAGAAGAGAATATGTTAGAAATAGTGGTCTATGAAGAGAAATCTGCACTGGAGGAAGTACCAGAAGAAATGACTAATGAGATTGAGGAAAGGAAGAAGGAGCTCTTCATTGATGATGGAGCTCTTCATTGGATCCTGCAGAATGCCAACAATGAAGCCTCGCCAATCAGGCGCTAAATTGAGCTTGCACTCTGCAATTTGGCCCGAAATGGTGAGTTTTTCATTGGATTTGTAATTGATATCTCAGGCTTCACCGTAGTTTCTACTAAAAAGTACCAACTCAGCAACAGATTTTTCTTTTCAAATTGGTTGTTTTCCTGAGTTATCTCAAAAATAGCATCACATCTTACAAAAATTTCTTACTTTATTTTTCAGAAGGAAATGCAAATGACATGAGTAGTAGTGGTGCACTATCTCAGTTGAGTTGGCTATGCAGAGGGAGCTTGATTACTGTAACAAGATTGAGGAGATGAAGAAGGAGCTACCTGGTTATGATTTTGAGGAACTCTCAATGCCTGTCCAGGTGAAATTTCTGGCTTCTCAGTTACATGTTTGTAGAACATTGTGAATCCAGCTCTTTCTTTAGACATGCTTGAAGGACTGTCACCTTCTTTTTTATTGAATGTGTTTGGCAATTCTATGAACGGTAGAATTTATGAAATTTATATTGTGTGCCATCGTCCGTCACATTGCTAAGTGAATTCCATTACGCTTTCCAGGGGGAACCTTCAAATCTTGAACTTTGGGAAATTGATAGAAGAATCCCTTCTGACAGTTTTTCTAACACACGAGGTAATACTCAAATCCTAATTATGCTAGTTATGTTTATTGTGCGTCCCTCATTGTTCTCTCCCATTTCTAGAGTTCTATTGGTTTGCTGTTCTGTTGACTTGTTCATTTTTTCATGAATCATGCCATTAAGATTTTTGTTTAACATTCTTGAATTCTGCATCTAATTTGTAGTATAAAATACCATTCACTAGCATTGATGGCTTGTGTGTTCTTTGACTGTTATAAATTTAAGGTGAAACGTCCGACTCGATAGTCTTTGCGAAAAAGATTATGAAGGATGAAATTAGAGACAAAACAGATATAGCTGGAATGGCTAACGAGAGAGTGAAAAGGAGCATCATGCTTGTGGAGCTAGCAATTCAGAGGGAGCTTGCATACCAGAAGAAGATTGAGAGGATGCAGTTGCAACCTCGTTATGATCTTGTGGAGCTTTCGATGCGTGTCCAGGTGAGATTTCTGGTTCTCAGTTACGTGTTTGTAGAACTTTCCGAAATATCTCGTTGGCGTTCACGGAATAATATGCTTGAAGAACTGTGTGACATTTTTTTATTTATAAATATGTTTGGCAATTCTATGAAAGATAGCATTTATGAAATTTAAATTGTATGTCGTCGTCCACCATGCTGCCAAGTAAATTACATTACTCTTTTCAGGGAGAACCTTCAGACCCTGAACTTCGGGAAATTGATAGAAGATCCTCTTCTTATAGTTCTCTTAACACACAGGGTATTTCTCAAATTCTAATTTTGATGGTTATGGCAATCATGCATTCCTCGTCGTTCTCTCCCATTTGGATAGTGCTATTGGTTGGCTGTTCTGTTGACTTATTCAATTTCTGATGCCGTTAAGCCTTTTGTTTGACATTCTCGAATTCTGCATCTAGTTTATACTCATACTGCGCGCTAGAATTGACGACATATGTGTTTGTTGACTGTTGTAAATTTAAGGTGAAAGGTTTGACTTGAAAGTCCCTGTGAAAAAGATTATAAAGGAGGAAATTAGAGACGCAATGGATATAGCTGAAATGGCTAACGAGAGCGTGAAGGGGAATATCATGCCAGCGGAGCTTGCAATTCAAAGGGAGCTTGCATACCAGAAGAAGATTGAGTGGATGCAGTTGCACGCAAGTTATGATTTTGTGGAGCTACCAGTTGCTGACCAGGTGATTATGACTGCCTTCTTTTAACCCTGTTTGTAAAGGTGAACAGGTTCGGTTTGATTTAATATATATATATATATTTGAAAGATGGGATCGGTTTGATTGTTATCATTTTCTAATTCAAAATCTTGGATGGTAAGTTGGTACTTAAAGCATAACAGGTAACATGGTAAAGCACTCTGTTGTCTCGAGTTACTACTAACTGGATATATGCTAATCATTACAGGAGACACATTCAATTCGTAAACCTTCAGAAATGAATGCGACACCCCATTCTGGCAAATTTCCTTGCTTTAAAGGTGATTCTGTAACGTATCGGACAGACATCCCATTTGGCAGTTATCATGCACTCCTTGATTCTCATTGTTCTTCCCCACTTAAACAGAGCCGTAAATTTACTTTTCTCTATTCTGTTTACTATATGTTTTGCTTATACTGTTGTAACAAGTATTATTTTATATGATTCTTGTATTTTTAGAAGTTGTTACAAAATGATATTTCCCTCACACTTCATACTCAGATCAAGCGACTACTGAGAAGGTGATGTGGAAAACAATGTCAGTGGAGCTTGCTCTTCGAAGGGAAATTGAATACCAAGCAAAGATTAAAAGGTTGAAGTTGCAAGCTGATAATGATTTTCGCGAAGCTCCCCATCCTACCATCCAGGTAACTTTATCTTCTTGTTTCTTCTTAGTGGGTTTAGTGGTTTACAACATATCTATCCTCTGCAATTAGTCTTCTGAAAGCAGGGTTTTACCACTTCTACATCAGGCAATATATGTTGATGGAGTGAATATGAATTTATATATTAGCATTTTCTATGATGTTGTGAAATTGATTGGTTTCTTTAACTTATCCCAGGGAACAGCTTCACATTTGGAGCTTAGCATAATGAACAGAGAATCCTGTTTTGAGAACGGTTCAAGCTTGCAAGGTGTTCTTTGGCCTCAACTGCACATATTTCATATCGGCTTTCGGTCACTATTTTTCTCATTAGCTTACATTGATCATATTAGACTCCAATGTAGCCTTCTTTATCTCTGATTCATGTTGGGGGAACTGCTTTGAGCTCAAGCATTTTATAACTTACTTGAACAAGTTATCTTTTATGCCATTCTTTCAAGCTCTCGTTCTTTTCAGCATTTGTCTTGAGCATGGCATTTTAAGTACTACAGTTCTCAGTTTTTCTAATGTCCATGCATGATCTGCTTAGCTGCTTTTTCATTGGGTAAGGAATACAAATAAATGTGGTATTGTATCTTGTCTACTTACTCCTGTTTTTGGTTGGTCAGGTAGGATTCGGAACCCAGTATTCTTTCGAGGGGAGGTTCAATGTGAGAGATCTCAACAAGAAATAACCAGAAGGGAGATGTCCAACGAGAGATACAGGACCACCACCATACCGACGGAGTTAGGAATCCAAAGGGAGCTGGAATCTGAAAGGAAAATGCAGAATTTGCAGTCTGGTTTTAAGATTCAGGAACGGCCTGTCCTGTCACAGGTAATTGTAACCACATTTCTAAACATCCAGGTTTATGTTTTGTTTCTTAGGGCTAATATTTCACCTTCTAAAATCATACAATGGCATTTCATAGTGTCCAGCTTAAGAGATACGGATAAAAAAGGAAGCCGAAAATGGATTTTTCAGGGATTGGCTAGCCCTCCTTTAATTTAATACCATTGCCTTAACGCGGGAGATAAATGAAGTGTTTAATTCGATTAGTATTCTTTAATTTAAATACGAAAGCATAGTACTAGTATGTTTTATTTGCTCATTTTATCTGCTGAGACATTTTCTATTCTTTTTCTAGGGATCAACTCCAAACCAGAATACTGCCCAGGTGAAGGAAATGGCCGCGTTTATCAATCTGGGATACCCGTTACCACGAAAAGTGAAACAACAATACGATCAGAAAAACCCTCTATACTGCAAGGCCTGCAAGGTGTTGTGCTCAGGTGTGAAAGCTCTAAGGATGCACCTTAGAGGTAGAAGACATGGGAGAGAATTAGTGTGTGAGGTATGTGTAGTACCATGTACAGATGAAAACTCTCTTCGGCGACATCTTTCTGGGCAGAAGCATGCTGCTAATGTTGAAAAACTCGCTGAAGCAAAGGCGGCTCGTAGGTAAAAAAACTAAATGAGTTGCAAAATCCAAGCAGAAAATCTTTCGGATGAAAACAAGTTTCTTTAAAGAGAACATCACTAACCCTTAATCTTTTTTTTTTGTTTTTTTTTTGTTTCTGAAGACATTTTCTTTGTACAGTCTATAAGTTGAATACAGGTAGAGCAACTTAATATCGCGGAGTAGTTTAGAATTACACCTTTTCATTCATTAACTCAGACTACTTCAGAAGACCTAATAATTATCAAGTTGAGTTATGGTGCTATGTAAACATTGTCAGGTGCGAGTTGGTGTTTCTCTGTTCTCTGAATGATGTATATTCTGGAATCTGGGGATGTGAAAGCTATATGTGAACTTATTACGAATGTGCATTAGAGTTCTCTCCGTCGATGTCTCAATTTTGGTGCCGAATACTTGGTGCAACATTCTGTCTTTTTTTTTTTTTTTTTTTGAAACAAAGGTAGATAGATCATAGATTACTCAGCATTGTGTTTTACAAACGCAAATGTATCTGGAAATAGCTCTTTCCACTCAACGGGAAGTGTTTGAGAGGTAATGTTTGAGGCTATTTCCTGCATCTTTGGCAACCAATCTTGCCTTAGGGAATTACATTGGAAAGTACGGAAATAGGAAAGATAATCTACATAATTGTTGATGAGGTCGATGTTGCACTCGGAGTTATGGTTGCGCCATTTCTTTTTCAGTTCTTTTTCCAGCTTTTTGTTTCCCACCTGGATATTGCATATTCGTTCTCGTTGCTGTTGTAACCATTTTAGTGCCGCCAAAGCTCCCAGTGTACTTCCTTCCTCTAGTGATGCAACGCTGCATGAGAAGACTCTGCAGTCTTCAGTTTGTTGATCTTCACCTGCGAAAATAACGATGATCAAAGAAAAGTTTGGATGAAAATTATAGTAACATTGAGTTATAGCTGTTTCAGCTGAGTATTTGATGGGGCTTTGTTGAGGATGGATTGCGGATGGGTGTTGTATGAGTGATTGATATGATGTTTAACCTGATAGATTGTTCTCTCCGGTTTAACCTGGACTGCTCTGAAGCATTTGTCACACTTGTGCTTCCAGATGAACCAGCATATGCTGGCTTCCATTCTTCTTCTCCCTATCCTATCTATCTCTGATAGTCTTGTATCAGCGAACCAGTTGTCTATCCACTCTGTCATTGTTGTGATACTTCTACCTGGTTCCCTACATCCTAGCCCCAATCGGACTGCCCTACTATAGGTGCAGTGGAGGAACAGGTGGGATATAGTTTCATCATGAGTGCCACACATTTGGCAGTTGGGGGATATGTTTGTCATCCTGGTACTCAGCTTAGTCTTCACAGGTAGCATATCATTGTAACACTTCCATATAAAGACTTGGATTCTAGGTATGACTTCTATTTTCCAAAGTTTCTTCCCGATACTATGACTTGGCAGGTTTACGGCTGTTCCCTGCCTTTCATGAATGAGGCATTGGTACACAGACTTGGCTGTGAGACTGCCATTTGGATTATACGGCCAGATCAACCTATCTTGTTGATAAGTGGTAGTATTTAGGTTTATGGCTTGGATATTTTCGACAACACTAGGATGGAAAACTTGCTATAGAAAGTCTGAATTCCATTCTCTAGTGTGTTCCTTGATAACATCTTCGACTATGGTCAGGGTGTTTGGTAATCTAGGTTTGGTTTGATCAAGTGTTAGAATATTGGGATGTTCCCGAGAGTACCAATGGTGTTTCCACAATTTAATGTTTTCCCCCGTACCTATTTTCCATGTTCCTTTTTCTTTTATGATCTCTAATACAATGTTAAATCCTTTCCATAGCCAAGAACTATTAGCTTTCATCTTTTCTATACACAAGTGGGAGATTCCTCTGAAATATTTCGCCCCCATTACCTTAGCCCATAGCTGGTCTTGGTTTTGTATCATTCACCATACTGTTTTGGTGATCAAAGCTTTGTTGAAAATCTCAAATTTTTTGAAACCTAACCCCCCACTATCTTTTGTTACACAGAAATTAACCCATTTTTTAAGACAAAGTCCTTTACCATCCTCCCGGGAATGACCCCACCAAAAAGCCCTATTTCGTCTGTCCATTCTTTTAGAAATTATTTTCGGTATTCGGAAACATGTCATTTGGTAAGTAGCTAAAGAATCAGCTACATGTTTTATCATAACCCCCTTCCCTGCTCCAGAGAGGAGTTTTCCTGACCATCCCTCTAGTCTGGATTTATGTTTTTCCGCTAGTGTTTCAAAGCACTGAACCTTAGATCGATGAGTAAAGAGTTGCACCCCTAAATATTTGTCATCTAATTTGATTCGACCGACTTTTAGGATATCAATAATGTCTCTAGCCTTCCTGTTTGAAATCTTTTTGCCAAAGAAGATCCCAGATTTCTCATAATTTATCAACTGGCCGGAACCTGCGCTAAACATATTGAGGATTTGTAGAAGACGTTTACCCTCCTTTTTAGAAGCCCTACTGAAAATGAGACAATCATCAACAAAAAGGAGGTGGGAGATGGTGATAGAGTTTTTCGAGAAATTTACCCCAGAAATCCATTTGTTCTTTTCAGCTTCAATCAGAACCCTGGATAGGCTTTCCATGCAGATTATGAATAAGTAGGGGGATAGTGAGTCCCCTTATCGGATCCCTCTGCTTGGTTTAAAAAACCCAGATGGGGAGCCATTTATTAATACTGCACTAGTCGCTGTACCAATGCATTGCATGATTAGACCTATCCATTCGTCACAAAATCCCAGTTTTTTCATAACCCCCTCTAGGAACTTCCATTCAACTCTATCAAACGCTTTTGACATATCAATTTTTAATCCCATGTATCATTTCTTTGTCTTTTTGGTTCTCATAGTATGTATAACTTCATGTGCTATAACTATATTATCCGTAATTTGCCTACCAGGGACAAAAGCCGATTGATACGGGGAAATGAATTTATCAAGGAAAGGCTTTATTCTGTTTTCAAGCACCTTAGAGATGATTTTGTATATAGTGTTACACAATGATATTGGACGGAAATCTGCCGGGCTAGAGGGGGCTTCTTTTTTTGGAATGAGGGTTATAAATGTTGCATTTATTTCCTTTAAGATGTGTTTTGATTGGAAGAATTGTTGTACCAGTTTAGTGACATCCTCCTTGATGAGGTACCAATTTTTTTGGTAGAAACCTGCTGGAAAACCATCCGGTCCTGGGGATTTATCGGGATGCATATCAAAGACAACAAGTTTTATTTCCATCTCCATAGGGGTACATAAGAGTTTTTTGTTATCCTCCTCGGTGATACTTTCAGGAATTAAATTCAGGATTTGGTTTTGAATATCTGGTTGGGTAGATGTAGCCATTTTGCTAAAGTGGTTAAAGAAAGTTTCTTCTATTTCTTTGCGATTATGACGCCATTCCCCTTTTTCATCCTGGATAGCCTCTATGCGTAAATTTTTTCTCTCTAAATTTAGCCGTTGAATGGAAATAACCCGTATTTTTATCTCCCAAGTTTAGATGATTATCCGTTGCTTTTATTTTCCAAAAAGCCTCCTCGAAGTTATACCATTTTTGTAGATCTTCCTGCATAAGTTGTATCCTAGGACTGTTATCCGGGAGTTTCAAAACATTTTTTTGCATGAGAGAGAGTTTCATTTATGTTTTTAATATTATTCTGAATATTTCCTAAGTACTCTCTATTCCATATTTTGATTAGTTTTTTTTAACATTTTTAAGTCTAGCTACGAACTTAAAAGCTTGGGATACATCTATTTCTAGGGCCCATGCTTCTTCAATCACCTTAAAACAGGTTGGATCTTGTAAGTAAATGCTAAAAAACTTGAAAGGTTTTGCTCCATCTTTCCAACATGGGGATGTCCTCAGCAAGATGGGACTATGGTCAGACCCTATCGGTGGGAGATGATATACTATAGCCCTAGGGAATAGATCGAACCATTCCAGGTTTGTAAAAACCCGGTCCAGTCTAGCTTTTATGAACTCCTTTCCCTCTCTTTTGTTGGACCAGGTGTACTCGTATCCAACAAAGCCCATGTCCAGCAGACCCGCATCATCCACAAGTTGAGAGAAAAAACTCTTCTCTTCAGAGTTCAATTTCTTTCCGCCTCTCTTCTCTTCTTCGGTGAGAACAAAATTCATATCGCCAATCACCATCCAAGGGATGTCTATCGAGGCTGCTAGATCTTTAAAGTAATTCCAACTCAAATGTTTTTTGATTTTATACGGACAACCATATAAAATTTTCTATCGCAGACAACAGCCACTCAAATTTTCTAGATCTATCAGTTACTACAGCATCTATTTGGTTTTCAGATGTATGGATAATTTGAATTGAGACTTTTGAGGACCAGGCAAGCACCAATCCACCTGCAGTGCCAATCTTTCCAGTAGGTTCGACAACAATCATATCAAGGTATTGAAGTTTATTGATTATTGGTTTTATGTAATTTTCATTGTGTTTGGTTTCCTGAAGGAAGAGGATATCTGGGTTTTGTCCTTTTATTAGGTTTTGAAGATGAAGAGTTGTATTTTATTTAATCATTGGCAGTTCCATGAAAGTATATTGAGAGACATAATATCAAATTGACTATAAAATTGATTGAATTTAATCCTGAAAATTTATGTTATAGGAATTGTTACCTGATTCATTTCCAAGCTTTGTCCCCATTTACTTGAGCTAACAGTCTCATTTGCTGTGATTGAGTCCACAGTCTGCACCCATTTTTCATCTTGTGCTTTGTTGTAGATTCTTTGGGCAGGCATCTGAAGTTGCTCATTGCTTAGCTCCCAGGTTCTATCCATAGCAGTAGTCAGAGAGGGCTTTGGATGGTTATGGGTGAAGGGATTGGATTGATGAGGAGCAGTGGTATGGAAATTGGAGTGAGGGAAAATGTGGATTTGTGGATTATTTGGTTGCCCTGTAGCTGCTCTATCAGGTGAGAGGGTATGGATTTGGTCTTGGTTTTGATGGTTTTGGTTTGCCTGAGTAGGAATCAGTTGAGAACTTGCTTGTACTTCCTTTTGCTTTTGGTATAGTTGATGTGGTAGGTTTAGTGTTGGGCTCAGAGCAAAGTCCATTTTGATAACTTTTTCCTTGACCTTCCTTTGCCTCTTTGCTGTGAGTTGAAGCATTGCTTTCATTAGTGCCTTTTCATATCTTGACTTCATCAATTTGGTAGATAGTTGAACTGTTGCTCTTTTCCTTCTCATTGTTACTTTCTTATGGCCACTCCCAAACTTTGGTTGTGTGATTTGTTCTCCATTTTGCAGTGCTGCTTTCCTATCAAAATGTTGCTTCTTCTCATTCATTTGTGCTGATGTTTTGAGCTTTGACACACCAATATTGAGTTTGGAAGTTTGATGTGCATCAAACCTGTAGCTTTTTTTCCCAGTGTCCCTCTCTATGATAAATGTTGTTTTGCCCTTTCTACCATTGCATAAGGCCACTTCTTCTTCCTTAGTGTTCCTCTGCTTCAGTTTTTCTTGTTGGTTTATTTCAGCTGTAACTCTACCCTGAATTTTTGGTAAAAATATCCTTCTTGTTGGTCTAATATGTGGTTTGAAATTTTCGAAACCTGGTGGTGGTTCAATAAAAGATTTAGGATCTATCATTGGAAAAATAGTATATGGTTTTGTTGAGAAGTCCATTACTTCAGGTGGTCCATGAAAAAATCGAAAACTACTAGACTTTCTTCCTCTCTTCTTAAAAGCCCTGCCATTCTCAGTGCCAGTTCTCTTAATCTTTTCTGGTGGTGTCATATCCTCTCCATCAATTAACTGTCTTTTGGAATGAACATCTTCAGCTTCTATGAAGGTCTCCTTTAGTAATACCCCAAGTTTGAAGCTTAGAGATGGTGGTGTAGTTATAGCATTTTCCTTCATAAGATGAGTCACCTCATCAGTCACATTTGAGACTCCTTGTTGTTCATCCTGGGACTTGCTTGATTCTCCTTTCTCCAAGTGTTGTTTTTCTTCATTCAGCATAGGTATTGTTGCTTTAAAAGTAGCCTTTGACAGAGCTTGCATTTGTTCTTCCACAAAAGCCTCATCATCTTCTTTTTCTTCCAGTTCTTGCATTTGGGTGTCCTGGATATAGTGTTGTTGAGGTTGGTTGCATCTTTTCTTTGGATGGTTTAGAATTCTACAGTGCTTGCAGAATCCCTTTGGTAGCTTTTCAGAGAATAAGTTCACCTTCAGCAGATCTTTCTTTCCTACATTGACTGGGATGTGGTCCCAAAGTCTTTTATTTACATTTATCTCAATTAGTACTCTTGGACAGGAGAGATTGTGCTGGCTCCTTGATGGTTTCTCCACCATGAGACATGTAGCCATTTAACTTGCTATTTCATATGGGATCAGACCACATGAGAGTTCAGGTGGTAGGTTCATTAATCTAGCCCATATAGTTATGATGTCCATGTTGATTGAAGAAGGTGGAACTCCAAACAGGTACTCTTGGACCACCCGAAGAAAAGGACCCAAGCTCCATAAGTTTTTGGATAGAGCATAAAGAACATCACTTCTTGATTGCAGATTAAAAACAAAGATATTTTTTTCTTTTCCTCTGAATATTAATATACTCTCTGGTTCATAATCTAATTGCCAAACTTGCTGAACTATTTCAATTGCTTTTTCCTTTTTTAGTTTGAAAGCACAATTAATCTTGGTGATTATTTGAAGATTTGACTGGTCTCTACTTTCATTTAGTTGCTCCTCTGATAGGTTGTAAACTTTGTTGATATCTAGATTTTTGAGCATTTCCACAGTGTGCTCTGATTGATTCATAGCTAAAATTTGTAGCTGAAGCAAGTTGTTGAATGTTTATGAATAATGATTTGAGTTTTTTACACCATGAGATGGCTAACATGGTTACTATTGCAAATAGCCAGATCCAGAAATACCACCATAGGAAATTTACACTAGAGTTGACTGGGAGGTGGTGGGACTTTTGCAGTGGTACACCATACTCATTTTCCAAGGACATACCTAACAGACCAGCACAGCCTATCTCACAGAGAGATTCAGGAATTTAAGAGAGTTTAAGACACTGAGAGATGGTTGTTACTAACAAAGCGGGGGAGGAATGAGAATTTGAATGGGAATAAGTAAATGCAAAAGGTTATTCAACAGGTTGAAAGGTCAAGAACTGACTTAGGGAGAACAAGGTGGTTGGGGTACACTCCAAGGAGTTAAAATCACTAGCTCTAGACTAAGCAAAGCAGTTGAGGGATTAAAGGAGTGAATAGTGCAGTATGACTCATAAAGAAGCAAAATCAGGATGAAGGTGATGAGAAGCTTTTGTGTGTGTGTTTTTTTTTTTTGGTGGGGGTGGTGGGGGGGGTGGGGGGGGGGGGGGGGG
>JAJJMB010011391.1:64418-94036 GCA_023531105.1 Papaver atlanticum | reverse complement strand
CTTTTTTTTTTTTTTTTTTTTGGGGGGGGGGGGGGGGGGGGGGGGGGCCCGGAGGTATTAGCACAAATAAGTGATTGGATAAAAATTACCTTTAGGATTCTTGACTGCTAGCTCGGGGGCTTGAGATGAACCAGGCAAAAGAGTTACTCTGCACGCATTTCAAGTCAGAGCAATGAAAGAGAAAAAGATAGTTTTTTTCTCATACCATATTAAACCATCTTCCAAGTTACAGGCTTGCAACATTCTGTCTTGGACATGCTATCAAATCTTCAATTACAACAAGCCATAAGCTCTTGCTAAGTCACTGACCAAGATAAAAAAAAATACTTTTAAATTCTAGACGGAACAAAAAATAATTTAAGGACAAAGTTGTGGTTCAAAATTTTAGTATTTTACCAATAAATTTCTGTTTATCATATATACAGTAAAACTTCGATAAATTAATAGCTTTGGGACCGAATAATATTATTATTTTAACGAAATTATTAATTTATCGAGTTAAAATTTAGATTGTACAAGCCAGTTGGGACCATAAAATTTCATTATTTTAGCGATGTAAGAAGTTCTACTGTAATATGTTACGTTTCGATTAATGTTTATGTTTCTTGAGTTAACGATTGCCTCCGAGAACTATCCCACCTTATCCATGAACTTCTTAGCCTTCTTATAAGCTTTCCTCAAATGCTTCTCAAATCTGACCAAGTTGACTCTAACATCTTGTTCTTTCAAATATATTTTCTTGATAATACTCCAATCTTTTTTAGACACTGACTTTGGATCTTTCACAACCATACTGTCTTTACCATATTTGTATACCAAGGTACTTTCATTCACTTTAATCTTATACTCCATGTAATCTAATCCAATTTATTTTGCAGGCTTTCCGTAACAAACTTCCGCTGCCCAATCTGTACCTATAGGCACAACTTGCATAAAAATTGATCCTGGCCGAAGAAACAATAAATTTGACATTGCAGCTCCATGAACACCCAGCATTGCATGAGCACTATTAGGCAACTTGTAAGTTTCAGTTACAGAAGTAAATTTGGTTGGCTCGAAAACCTTCACATCGAAACCAATCTCCTTTGCTAGTAATACTACTTCAGCTTGGTTCGACATGACCCGGCCAACATTTTCACCGGTACGACTCACAACTAACAAACGCGGTCGGGGTGTTGGTGTTGAAGCTGACAATGCTGAGATAGTTGGATTAGTTTGAAGACCTGTTTTGGCATATGCACTTTCAAGTAAGGCTATAAAATCACGTAATGTTTCAGAGTTGGGTAACAATGTGGGATCAATGGTCATGAAACCATGAGATATTAAGCCGATAGTTACGGATGGAAAACAATGAGTTGCAGTTTCGTTATCAAGATTTATAATCGGGTAAGGAGAGAACATTTCAAGTAGTTCTGAATACTTGCTAAGCCACCAGTCTTCGCATTTCGAGATGACAAGAATAGGTTGTTCTTCACTAGAAGGGTAAGCCGTTCGAAGAGTGATAAAGAGGGGAATGAATCCGTCATCGAAATCATGGTATGGATTTCCTGTATAACCTCCTGAACTAAATACAAGAGCGGGGTTTCGGTGGTGGATATCGCAATGAACATCTTCCAACTGAGATGAAGTAGCAAGGAGAGTGAGCTCTTTTATATGAGAATTCATAAGGTTAGTTTCCCATTTTCTTGGGTAAGGACGAATTTTTTGCGACACTGTCAATGATTAGGTGGTTGAGGATGGATCCAACACGTGAAAATTTGACTTTGTTGGGTCCATGATTGTTGGACCATTGAGCGAGCATATGTCATACCGTTTGTGAGTTCGGTCGCAGCTTATGAGTTGCAATACTGGTAATGCTGCTTCTGAAGGTTGGCGTAGTTGCGGTGCAATGATGCCAGCCTTCCTTTCTACCGTGTTTAATTCGGAGGGTATAGCTGAAAGACCAAAATATTATAGAATTGAGAATACCAAGCATGATAAGAAATGTAAACATCAACTGATTTAACCACCGTGTTTAATACGCATGCTTTAAACCGTACTCCTCCGTTCCACTTTAGATGATGTTTTGAAAGTTTTCATGTAGATTAAGAAATGGAGAAAGATATAAAAAGTTTTCATCTATGCCTTTGAAAGAAAGTCTTATAACGCTAATTGCTATGAGTGCATTTAAAAAGAAAACTTATAGTTCCAAGACAATATGCTTGGATATTATTCATAGTTTGTGGGAAATATGAAAATCATTAAGTAATATGGAACATGAAAAATAATCCTAGACACTTATGACTTATCTAAAGTGGAACGGGAAAATATTTAATTGATAATAATGAATTCTATTTTTCCTATTCCAATTTCTGAATTTAAACAAAGAAATGAAATATTGAACTAAAGTCGACTATGTTTGACTAATGAAATGAAACGAGTGAAAAATTAGTTTCCCAGAGAGGAGATCTCATGTAAAAATGTGTTAACTGATAAATCCCAGGGTGTGGCATTTCGGTTGTTGATGGACCGTGCAGTGTGCAGGTACTTGTAGGGGAACCAGGGCAAGGACAGCTTTTTGGTTTATGACTATGTGTGGGTCCCTTTTCCTCGAAAATAGAAAAAAGAAAAGAAAAAAAGTTCCCCAATATGTGGCACATGGGCATTAATTACATTCATTAGTCTATGCATTTCTTTAAAATATCAAATCACATCTGTAAAGTCTAGGAAGAAACAGAAAAAGACTAGTCTAAATACCTAAAATACCCTTACTGTTACATAAGTAAAAATGAATAACTATTATCAAATCTTTGAAAGTAAATGAGGAGATCATACCTTGAGTAGTTGAACTTAGAGCTGCATCAGACCCGCCCACGTTACCCGAACACGTCCGTACCCGCTAATTCCGTGGGTTTTTAATCCTAACCCGCCCGTTGTGGGTGCGGGGTTGATTATGAAAATAAAACCCCGCTGTTTGTGGGTGCGAGGTTGGTATTAGCTAAAACCCGCCCAAACCCGCCCGAAAAACCCCGCAAAATATATACCATTGATAAAACTAATCCTAGCCATCCATTATTGAAACCCTAATACTAGTAGATAGGATAACCCTCATTCACTTTATACAATCTTCCTTTCTCTCTGTTCGGCCTCTTCTTCCTCCTCAGTTCTTCTTCTTCACCTACGAACGACAATTACCTGGCTACTTCTTCACCAACAGTCCAACAACAACAACAACAACTTCGAATCTTCACCAACAATCGACAACAATCGAAAAATCAACAGATTCAACACTTAATCTTAATTAGAGCTGCACATGGGTAGGGCGGGTCGGGTTTTAGCTAATACCAACCCCGCACCCACAAGCACCGGGCGGGTTTTTTAACCTGCCCGCTACGGGTCGGCCGGGTTCGGGTTTATACCCGCTAAACCCGCTTCAAGTTACAATTCAATATTTTCTGTTGAAGATTAAGATTAAGTGTTGAATCTGTTGATTTTTCGATTGTTGTCGATTGTTGGTGAAGATTCGAAGTTGTTGTTGTTGTTGTTGGACTGTTGGTGAAGAAGTAGACAGGTAATTGTCGTTCGTAGGTGAAGAAGAAGAACTGAGGAGGAAGAAGAGGCCCAACAGAGAGAGAGGAAGAGTGTAGAAAGTGAATGAGGGTTATCTAGTTATCCTATCTACTAGTATTAGGGTTTCAATAATGGATGGCTAGGATTAGTTTTATCAATGATATATTTTTCGGGTTTTTTCGGGCGGGTTTTAGCTAATACCAACCTCGCACCCACAAACAGCAGGTTTTTATTTTCATAATCAACCTCGCACCCACAACGGGCGTGTTCGGATTAAAAACCCACGGATTAACGGGTACGGGCGGGTTCGGGTAACGTGGGCGGGTCTTGTGCATCTCTAATCTTAATCTTCAACAGAAAATATTGAATTGTAACCTGAAGCGGGTTTTAGCGGGTATAAACCCGAACCCGCCCGGTGCTTGTGGGTGCGGGGTTGGTATTAGCTAAAACCCGACCCGCCCGAGCCATGTGCAGCTCTAGTTGAACTAGTACTTGTTGAATTCGGTAATGTTGATGATGAAGAAGAAGATTTTTTAGTGAGTGACGAAAGAGTAATTTGATGAATCAAGAGAACTAAACAGAATGATACACATAACACGATTGTTGTCAAATCTATTCTTCCAGTTGCTGCTAATATTCTTTTCCCTAGCAAAGAAGAACTCATCATTTGTTTTTAGATATAGAGAGTCAGAAGATTAGTGTTTTCTTAAGAGGATTTGACTGATTAACAAGGAACTTAAATGGAGTAAGAGATAATGAAGATTAAAGAAGAAGAAACAACAGCTTTGGGTGAAACCAAAACTCTGGAATGGACAGTGGGAGTTAATGGGAGTGAGTCTGTGTGCAACAAAGTAAAACCCAGAGAAGAAGCTAGGTATGTAAATGACCATCGGAAAATTTGGCACATTTAATTGAGAAATTAAGTGAGATTTTGCTTTAGAATCTTTTTGCCCGGGATTAACGATCAAGTGACTTGAATTTGAAAAAGGACGCGATTGCCCACTTTTACACATATGCTGCATACATGCTTAGTTGGCATCTGGAAAAAAAGACTGCAAATAATATACAATGCTCAATGTGGTATCTGGCTAGATCTTGGCATTTCAAACAACACATGCCTCGTGCAAGTTCCCAGGTCAGGGTTAAAGTTGCGGAAATTGAATTATTGTCCCTCCTTCTGATGGGCCTTCATAAATATCCTTACCAAAAATATTTATATCCCTACTTTTTGAGAAGGAAATTAATTTAACTAATATTTCCAAATTTACCCACAATGTAAATTAGATCTAGGACTTTCCCCACCGAAAGAAAATCACTTATTTCATCTTTTTTCTTCTCTGCTCCTCTCCCAACAACAGCCACCGCCACTATCTTCAATCGTCGCCACCACCATTCCAACATCACTAGTTCCACCATCACCTTATATACTTCCATTAAATCCACCACCACAACCTAAACAGTCGATTTAGATTTAACAAGTGATTGCAGATGGTAGCGGTGGATATAGGTTTTGATATGGGTTTTGAGTGTGCTGTTGTAGATGATATTGGAAAAGGAGATAATGAAGTTCGGTGGTGTTTACAAAGGATTTGAACAAGAAATCAAGGAAGAGTTCTGCTGCTACAGATTGGGAAGAAATTGATGGTGGTTTGAGATCGATTAGGGTTTAACGGGAAGAGGTTTATGAAATTGAAGGATGGGTTTTGGTTCATTTCGAGATTCAGAAGGAATTCATTTCGTTTGTGGAAGATAGGGTTTCAGATGATTATGGATTTGAAGTGGTTTTGCTGTTTGAAGATTCAGATGGATTTGATTATAGCTGTTGGTGGCGATGAAGTTGCAAGACCAGTTGCTGCTGCCATGATGAATGTGATGTGAAACTGAGATCTTGTTGTGGTGATTGAATGGGAGTTTTGATGGTCTGCCGTTAATGAATTTGATTGGAAATGGTGACTTGAGAATTGGTTGAGCCGTGGACAAGAAGGTTACAGAGATGATGGTGGTTGTGATACTGTGTATGCTGGTAGTGTTTGAGTAGCAAGGAAATGGCTGAGCTGCAGATAAGAGTGTTGTTGGTGATGAACACCGGGGATGTGTGTTGGAAGTGAGAAGTAAATGGATAGACTTCGGTTTTTATGGATCAACTACGGTTGTTGATCCTATTTATGGGATCAAATCTTGTTGTTGACCCAATTTTTTATGGGATCAACTACTGTTGTTGATCCATCTATGGGATCAACTCCTGTTGTTGACCCAATTTTTTATGGGATCGACTACTGTTGTTGATCCTTTCAACTCCTATTTTTGATAATATTTCCTTGGATAAGTATAATCATGCTCGTAGTTTAAATCATGTAAATTTCTTCCAATGTTGAACTTGTGGTGCAATGGTAGCATAACTGACTCCATGTCAGATGATGCGTGTTCGAATCACGCCAAGTTCACTCCATTTACATGAATCAACTTTCATTGTTGATCCAATTTAGGGGATCAACTACCATTGTTGATCCCCTAAATTGGATAAACTTCTACCGTTGATCCTTTTTTTTTTATCAACTACCATTGTTGATCCCCTAAATTAGATCAACTTCTATTGTTGGTTCTATTTTTATTTGGATCAACTACTATTGTTGATACAAAAATATTTGAACCAGTGATGGCGGCAGCGGTGACGGTGGCGGCGGCGGCGGACCAGTGGTGGTGGAGGACTTGTGGTGGTGAAGGAGTGGTGGTGGAATATTAGTGGTGGTGGCGGTTGGTAGGTAGTGGTCGTTGAACGGTGATGGTGGAATGGTAGTTGAATGTTGGTGGTGGTGGTGCTAGTGGTGGTAGTGAAGTGGTAGAGGAAGAAATTTGATCCATTTTGAAATAAAGAAAAATATTATATGGGTGAGGGTATTAAGGTAATCTAATTTTAAATGGATAAGGTTATTGAAAAGTAGAGATATATTTATTGTTGTGTAAGGAAATATTTATTGGGTGTCAAAAGTAGGGACATATAAATAATGTACCCGTTAAAGTTAACTTCAGTGACGCGAGACTTATCAGTCAATATCAGGCGGCTAAAGTCAAAGGCGGTTTTGAAGCGATTCTGGGGTTAGGGTTCTTCCTCTTTTTGCATCTCCTTTGGTAAGATGCAATCATCTTCTCCGTCTTCTATTCCTATGGGGGTTTCCTCCATACCATCAGGGGATTCTCTTATTGGGGATGCTGATTATTTAGTTCCTCGTGGTGATTTTTCTTCTGGTCTTATTCTTCTTCCGGGTTTTGAAAACTTTCCACCTTCTGGATCTACAGTATGTCCCGGTGTTTGGTCCTCTTTATTTGATAGAATCGGTTATTTCTACAGAAATGGAAATCTATTCGTATCCAGTGGTGGATGGCAAGAAATCTATGGATATTCTTTATGAGGTGTTTAATAAAGACATTCGTCTTTGTGAAGATAAAGTAATTGGAGCTTTTGTGGGTAGAAGACTGCCTTTTAATTGGTTCGAAGTGTTGTAAACCGGGCTTGGAAACCAAAAGGTGGGATTGAAATGACCATTCATGGTGAGAGTATGTTTATTTTTTATTTCAAATCTGCTGAGGATAGAGTTAGAGCCTTAGAGATGGTTTCAATGTTTATTTCTAATAGATTGTTTATTGTTAAGCCTTGGTCTAGACTGGTTGAGAAGGAAATTGTTGAATTGAAATTAATTCCTGTATGGATGAATTTTAGGAATGTTCCTTTATTTATGTGGAATAATGAGGGGTTGAGTATGATTGCTAGCTACCTTGGAAAGCCTCTTATGATGGATACTCAAACTCTAAATAAGACCAAAATGAGTTATGCTAGGATATGTGTTGAAGTAGATGTTAATTGTGATTTCCCGGATTCTTTTACTTTCACTCTGGGTGGTAGGGATACAGTTGAAATTAAGATGGATTATTCTTGGAAACCTCCAAAATGCAGTGAGTGTGCAGTCTTTAGTCATGTTTGTAATGACCCGTCCCTCCACCGATACTGTCCCCGCTTAGCCACTACGGTTATCCGGCAGTATGGGTTTTTTAACGGGAATCGCTGTGGTTATCCAGCCGCCCTCCACCGATATTGTCCCTGCTTAGCCACTGCAGTTATCCGGCAGTGTGGGGTTTTCAACGGGAATCGCTGCGGTTATCCAGCCGCAACTTTCCGGATGGTCACCCATCCCTGGATTGCTCCCGCCTGAGCACGCTTAACTGCAGAGTTTTCTGCCAACTCTGGAGCCAGTTGTGCTGAAAAGGCCTCGGTATAATGTAGACGTTCCTTGTCTCCTGTGAGAGCAGTATCTGGCATAATCGCCCAGCATACTCCCCCACCCTAGAACAAGCGAACGACCCCTAGTTGTATCCCAACTAACACCGATATTGTTCTCACTTACCCACTGCGGTTATCCAGCAGTATGGGATTTTAAATGGCACTACTACGGTCATCCGGAAGCAGCTTCCCGAGAGGTCACCCATCCCATGACTACTCTCGGCCGAGCACGCTTAACTGAGAAGTTTTTCCTACAACTCAATTAAGTGAACCCATCAGGCCTCGGTGTTAGGAAAGCAAAAATCATTACTTATATTCCATTCGGCCAACCACTGCCGAATATCGGGGTATTACAATACCACCACCTTAAATTGGAGCCGTCCTAGGCTCCAGAATATATTCGTAATCCAAGATCTCTGACGTTCCCTGCCCCTCATGAGAAGCACTTGGATCAACCCCCGTCTAACGTACCTTCCCACCCTCGGCAGGTGACCCGTCGTCGACTTTGATACCATTTGTAATGACCCGTACCTCTACCGATACTGTCCCCGCTTAGCCACTGCGGTTATCCCGCAGTGTGGGGTTTTCAACGGGAATCGCTACGGTTATCTAGCCGCAACTTCCCGGATGGTCACCCATCCCTGGATTGCTCCCGCCCGAGCAAGCTTAACTGCAGAGTTTTCTGCCAACTCTGGAGCCAGTTGTGCTGAAAAGGCCTCGGTATAATGTAGACGATCATTGTCTCCTGGGTGAGCAGTATCTGGCATAATCGCCCAGCATACTCCCCCACCCTAGAACAAGCGAACGACCCCTAGTTGTATCCCAACTAACACCGATATTGTTCCCACTTACCCACTACGGTTATCTAGCAGTGTGGGATTTTAAACGGCACTACTACGGTCATCCGGCAGCAGCTTCCCGAGAGGTCACCCATCCCGTGACTACTCTCGGCCAAGCACGCTTAACTGAGAAGTTTTTCCCACAACTCAATTAAGTGAACCCATCAGGTCTTGGTGTTAGGAAAGGACAAATCATTACTTATATTCCATTCGGCCAACCACTGCCGAATATCGGGGTATTACAATGTTATTGCTAGCTGTCCTAAGCATGTAAAACTAATTCCAAAGGTAGTTCAAAAATGAGTTCAGAAGGAGACTGCTAACAACATGGATGAAGATGGGTGGATTTTAAAATCAAGGAATGGGGCTAAGACTACTGATTCAGAACCTGATATTAAAAATAATGTGGTCTCTCATATAGTCACTGATGCTGAATCTATGGACTATGAATAAGGAGTAAACAATGTCTTACAGGAAGTTTTCTTACGGAAAGATAGTAATGTCAATGAACTCATTTCCTCAAATCCTTTTTTCATATTGGATAAGTGTTTGGATAATTCTCAAGAGCAGCTTTCTGAGCATAATAAGGAAAAGTTCCAAGCCATTTTACAAGCAGCCCAACAGAAGTCTAGTGAACTTGAATCTTCTAGCACACTTTCAGAAGAGAAGATCCCTTGATCCACCAGCTATTAACCTCTTTCCAAAGATTGCAGACTTGAAGAAATCTGCTAGAGGTACTTTATCCCTCCATATTAATTTTAAATGATGCTCAACATTGGATGTTGGAACATCAGGGGGCTAAATGACCCTTTGAAACAGTTGGAAGTTAAAAATCTTATTAGGAATAATAATCTCTCTTTAATTGGTTTAGTGGAAACTCATGTTCAGGCAGTCAATAAATTAAGAATAAGGAATAATGATACTCATAATTGTTTTGGTATAATTTGGGTTGGTTGGGACCCAAATACAATTCAAGTAAATTTACTCTTGGCTTCTTCTCAAGCATTATTCTTAGAAGTTACTTCTTCTAGGATGACTTTTATTGTGATTGTTGTCTACGAAGATAACTATTATCTTACTCGGAATTCTTTATGGGATATGATCACTTCTTTTGCTGAGTCAAATAGAAGGCCTTGGGTTCTTTTTGGGGACTTCAATTAAATCCTTGTACCTTCTGATAAAGTTGGAGGTTCTCCCATTATGCCATATCATTATGAAGGTTTTGCTAGATGTAGCCAGTTATCTCAACTTTTGGATATTTCTTTTACAGGTAGTTTCTGTACTTGGACAAACTGTCAATCAGATCTAAATTGGATAGAGTAATGGTGAACATAGAGTGAATTCTTTCAAATGTCTAAAGCATAATTTCTCTTGCCAGGTATCTTTGACCATTCTCCTGTTATTGTGTCTATTTGTGAAAACAGAAAGCAAAACCCCCCACCTTTTAGCTTTTATAATTTTCTATCCAAGGAAGAAGATTTTCTGGGAGTGGTTAGAGTTGGGTGGAATTTATTTGTGAGAGGTAACCCTATGATTAAATTTGTTCATAAACTGAAGAATGTGAAACATGAGCTTATCAAATGGCGAAGAACTAGATTTAGAGCTATGTCTGAGCAAGTTAGGTTGGCTAGAGGAAATATGGATTCTACTCAAATGCTTCTTCAGTCTCACCCTCTTGATCAAGAAATGGCTAGAAGGGAGAGAGATTATGTTGCTGAGTATGTTAAATTGACTAAGTATGGGGAATCTACTCTTAAGCAACACTCTAGAGTCAAATGGTTAAATCTGGGAGACTCGGATACTTCTTTCTTTCATAATTCTCTCAAAGAATGAAGGTCTAGGAATAATATCTTATTTCTTTATAATAGTGACAATGTTAAACTTTCTGAGAACAAGGATATTGCTAGTGAATGTGTTTTTTATTATTCTCATCTTTTTGGTAGTGATCTGGAGGATAGTGGAAATGATGATTTTTTGAATTTAAGGATTGAGGATTGTGTTCAACAAGATGACGTAGCTGATCTTATTAAGCCTGTTACCAGAGGGAAAGTGATTACAGCTTTACACTCAATTGGTTCTAGTAAGGCTCCAGGGCCAAATGGCTTTTCAAGCAATTTTTTCAAGACTAGCTGATCCATTGTTGGTGATGAGTTGGTTGCTGATGTTCAAATTTTTTTCGCTAAATCCAAGCTTTTAAAGGAAGTCAATAGTACTTTTATCACCTTGATTGCAAAGAATAAGAATCCTTTAGTTGTTTCTGACTACAGAACAATTTCTTGTTGTAATGTTACTTATAAGTGCATTACTAAAATCATTTCTCTTAGAATGAAGAGGATCTTAGGGGGCCTTATTAGTCAGAACCAATCATCTTTCATATCTGGTAGAAGTATACAAGCTAACATTATGTTGGCTCATGAACTGGTTAGGAACTTTGATAGATCAAATGGGTCTCCCAGATGAGCTTTAAAAATTGACTTGATAAAGGCTTATGACACTGAAAAATGGAATACTATCTTTTATGTATTAAAGAAAATGGGTTTCCCTGACCTTATTATTACTTGGATTTCTCTATGTATTACTTCTGTTAACTTTTTTTTGCTAGTGAATGGTTCTCCTTATGATTTTTTTGGAGCTAAGAGAGGCCTCAGACAAGGGTGTCCAATTTCTCCCTATTTGTTTGTCCTTGCTATGGAGATGTTAAGTGCCACCCTTCTCAGACAGGTGCAGATGCAAAATTTTGGTTTTCATCCAAGGTGCAAGCTTACAAATATCACACACCTGTGTTTTGCTGATGATGTTATGCTTTTCTTCAAAGGTACTACCTCAGCTTCATCTGGTATTAAGAATGTTATGAATGAGTTTAGTTTATGTACTAGTCTTGAAATGAATAATCAAAAAACTTCTTTATTCTATTCTGATATCGAAGATGATATTTTGTAACAAATTCTTAATTTCTGGATTGTTCTGTGGGGGAGTTACCCGTCAAATACCTGGGTATTGCTCTTATGTCCACAAGATTGTCTTACAGAGATTGTTTACCTTTGATGGAGAGAGTGGATGATAGATTGAACTCTTGGAAACCTAGATTTCTAGCCTACCCAGGAAGGGCGTTACGTATTAAATTTGTCTTGAGTGGCATGTTTTATTTTTGGTTTTCATGTTTTATTCTCCCTAAAAGAGTGATAAAGGAGCTTAACTCTAAATTTAAAAGATTTCTATGGTCTGGTGTTGAAATAAAAAGAGTTATAATCCCATCAGTTGGACTTATTTGTGTCATGATTGTGAGGAAGGGGGTCTTGGTGTAAAAAGTTTGGATTATACATTTAGGATCTGATTTCTGGGAAAGAGACTATATAGACTACCTGGGTAAAGAGCAATCTTATCAAGAATAATAATTTCTAGACCATACCTGTTCTCCAGGACTGTTCTTGGTGTTGGGACGAATTTTAGAGCACAGAGATTTGGCTAAGCAGCACATTGGAATTCTGTTAGGTGATGGAACTACCACTAGTTTTTTACATGATAACTGACATTCAAAGGGGAGATTAGCGGATTGGGTTGACTCAAACACCTTAGAGACAATTGGTGTTTCTGATGCTACTAAGGTTGCTGATTTTATTTTTGGGGAGAGATGGAATTTTCCTTCTTACATGGAAGACAGTGTTCAAGATATGGTGAAGCAAATCACTACTGCAGATTTCAATATTCATGAAAGTGATCAACTCTTCTAAAAGTCTAGCATTACAGGTCAGTTTTCTATGAAACATACTTACCTTGCTATATCTGATCACTTACCTTCCCCTCATTGTAATCACCTTGTTTGGTTTAAAAAGCACATTCCCGGACATTCTTTCATTTCCTGGCTTGCTTTTCATAAAAGATTAAAAACGAGAAGCAAACTTTTAAGTTGAAGAGTTATCTCAGATGCTTCTTATGTTTTCTGTGGGGAAGAGGGAGAGACTGAGGATTGTCTGTTCCATGACTGCATTTTTTATTTTGGTATTTGGAATAGTCTTCTTCTAAAGTTAGGATTTATCAGAATGATTGCTAATACTTGGGAGGAGGAAATCAGCTGGTGTGCCCAAAACTTCACAGGTCATTATTGTGCCTCTGTTATCAAAAGACTTGTGCTCAATGGCTTTATTTATCATATCTGGAGAGAAAGAAATAATAGAATATTTAGATCTTCTTATAATTCTCAGGACCAAGTTAGCTTGTTAATTGTCCAAGATGTGAGGTTTAAAATGTCTGCTTCCATGTGCAAGGAGGAGGATAATTTAAACTTGAGATGGTTTATGAGCAGATGGAGAGTTGACTGTTTATTTTTCCAACCAGATATTATTGATTGTACTTGGCTTGCACCAGCAACTGATGAAATAATGATAAATACTGATGGTTCTAAGTCTGATGATGCTGGCAGTTTTGGTGCCATTCTTAGAAATCATAATGCAGAGGTGTTGAGTGCTGCTAGTGGTGAGAGCCACCTATTTCAGTTTTGGCTCATGAACTGCAGGGTGTGGAACTGGGTTTAAAGATGTCTAAAAAGTTTGATCATTTCAGAGTTCACATTGCAACTGATTCCATGGCTGTGTACAATCTGCTTACAAATCCTGACCCTGAACCACCTTGGAATGTCTTATAAATTTGGAGAAGAATAAATCAGTTGAGAAGGAGGTGTACTTCTTGGAAAGTGACTCATTGTTACAGATAAACGAATAGAGCTGCATATTTTCTTGCGGGCCTGGTGGTACTTGGGTAGAGCTTCGACATGATGATTTTTCTCCTGATTTTAGAGAAATTCTGGCAGCTGACAAGGCTTAACAGGTTTATTATAGGCGAAGAAGAAGGTAGTTTAGGTGTTTCTTTTTTATTTTTGTCTTTAGTTTGCTTTGTTTTTGGTTTGGGTGTCCTTAATTAACCCAGCGGTCCTTGTCAAAATCAAAAAAAAAAAAATTGACGTTTAGTCCCAAAGTTGCTGGGCTTTAGACTCTCTAGTCCTGCCATCTCAAGCCTAGTACTAGGGGATCCAAATTTACCAAATTTCGTATGGGTTAATCATTTGTTGAACGATTTAGTCCAAAACCAATTTTCGCGTGGGCAAAAATACCCCACAACTAAGCATAATATCACTTCTTCATAATTGAGTTTCCATTTTTTTCATTTCATTTCATGAAAACAGGAGAATAAAAAAAATCATAAGATCGAATCTCATCGTTTCAATAAAATTCCAATCTTCAAACCTAATTATGATAATCGAACAGCACTAGATTCATTTTTGAAAAACCTAAATTGTCGTCTCAGTTCCTTTTCTTGAAGATTATTTCAAAATCGATAAATTTTAGCAGATCAAATTTGAAGATAATTTCATCATTTAGAAGCGATTTGAAAGATGACAACATGTTTTTGTCATTTAATTTGAGTTACTCTCCCTCCCTCAGAAAAAACAGAGAGAGAAACTCTTTAAACTCTTCTTCTTTTTCATCAGATCTGAAAATCTAGAGAAATAATTTTTGTTTTGGTTAATGGAAAATGGAGGTCATAGACAGATTGCCAAGCATGGATCTAATGCGTCAGGAGAAGATGTCATTTTTTCAGCTTATATTTCCCGTCGAATCTGCTCATAGAGTCGTTTCTTATCTATGAGATATTGGACTCCTTTCATTCAAAGATGTAAGTAGTAGTAGTACTAACCAAATTTTGATATTAAATCTCTCTCTAATTTGATTTTTGGTTTTGATTTTTATGCATTTGATCTGAATTTGTTATGGATTTCGTTGAATTTGTATTAGCAGGTTAAGTTTTTTGTTATCCGGTTGGTGTTGTTTAATTGTGGATGTGTTGGTAGTAGCTTAGGATAACAAACCATGCTAGATTAAGATCGATCAATCAATACATATTCCGACACCGCGAATTTGAATATATCTTATGAATCTGTTTGTACCGAACTCTAGCATGATCATTTTAAGCAACGGCCTATAATTTGTATATAAAATAGGATATATATATATACCACAATTGATGACAATTAGGCATAGCTTTAAAATGTATACTAAACCCCAATCTAAGGGTGCAGAATCCACGCAAATGCAAGCAAAAATGTAGTAAATCTCTAGGCTCTTTGGATTATGAGCTAGCTATAGGGGTTGCAGTGAAAACGAAGCTTTCCAATAGAGGGGATGAGATGAAATGATCTAAATCATGAATGTCCAGACTATTTTGCCATTTTATTTTTGTTCGGGAGTACTACATCTCTGCAACATGATGACTAGCTAATGAGATTCCACACGTACGTACACTTTGTCATTATATTCTTGTATTATGTTTGGATGTGTACATCTTGTCCTTTTCAACACTGGAAGGCATCTTGATTCTATATCATCAAGAGAAACTTTATATTTTCATTTTGATAGAAGCCGGTTTTATTGAAGACTCTATTAAGGTAAGATATTAAGGTCAGATAGACATCTGTTGCCGTGTCACTGTTTTTAATTTACATTTCTACTTGTTTGAAAAAATATTTAGCTATGTACTTGCAGTAGATTACTATAAAACAAGTTGAAACATTTAGAATATGATACATATTTAAACGCTAAGACGGTCGCTTTTACTCATATTTCTTAAGAACATAAATAAAAAATGATGGCTGGAAATACTCAGAGACATGCCTAAAATCATCAAAACCTTGTTGCTGGAAATGTCCAATCCTTAGTGGAAATAGCATCATAATATTCTTCAGGTACCTCTCTCTCTATGAAGTATTAGTTTGTGTTCATTCCTCTTGTAGGGACGTGCACATCATATATTGTTAACGTGTACATAGTTGTACACCAGTTTATTGTCAATGTGTACGTAGTTGCACACCTGTTGAAGAGTGTACATAATTGTACACATGTGGATTGTTAATGTGTACATAGTTGTACACATGTTGATTATTAATATATTTTTTATTCAAGTTTAATTTAGCATAAAGTATCAGATTACGTTAATAGCGGCATTCAATAGTAACATGTAGCTGCAATTTCATAATTAGGGAACCAAATGATGCTTTCAACTGTTAGGACATTTTGATTCATTTTTTGCATACACATGGTTTCTTAGTTGTGTCTGAATACGTTATGAACGTTGTTAGCTATACTTGCATTTGAAAGGAATTTATGTATATGCCCTGTGGTACCTATACTTTCATTGAAACCCTTTGATTTTTTGCTCATATTTTTTCTTTTGAATTTTGATGATCAGAAAGGTACTAGTCCTGGTGAATTAAGGAGGATTTCTAGTGTTGCTTAGGAGAATTATGTATCACAGTTTAAGGCTAGTTCGTCTGGCAGTGGTGGAGAATGCAAGAAGGTTTAGAGGAAGTTTGTTGGAGACTTCTACTAAGACAAGGTAAATTTTCGTACTGGCCCTACAAGGTGTATTTTATGTGTACTACATATTTTTGTACTAGCTCTACAAGGTGTATTTTCTTGTACACTAGTTACATGCATTTACTTTTTTTTTTTTGTACTTCCTACACGAGGTGTATTTGATTGTACACCAGTTATACACAGTGCAGTACAAATGCCATTACTTTGTTATGTTGCTTGTTTTCTTTCTTATTCATTTGTCATTGTGGATTACGTTGCTTGTCTAGGTATCTTCGTTTAGACACTAAGAGAAGAATTGGGCTTCCTTGCCACACAAAAATGAATTTTTGATTCACCGAACATATCTTAGTATCAGTTGATAAATCTATTTTCTACCCATTTTACTATATTAGGCTATTACCGTAGAATATGTGACAGAATTCGTGTGCCTACTACACTATTACATCAATCTCTATACATGCTAGTACTTCCATTGTCCATAATGTCCATTTTAGTTTCTAAATAATCCCTACTCGAATGTTTACTTAAAGGTATCTTTTTAGTCCCTTTTGTTATTACCTTTTCTCTGGCTTTCAGCCTTCTATGAAGAAACCAAGAAACCACGCTGACTGGCTGTTATATATATTTCTACTTCAGGTTGGGTACAACACTGCAACTGGCGGATAGTAGAATTTGATGGCAGCTGGAATCATTGACCGTACTAAGGTAAAGATAGTAGAATAGTAGAATTTGATGGCATCTAGAGTTTGCAAAGTGTTAATACATAAATATTCTTAGTTAATAACCAACTGCAGATCCTAGATTTTTCTGAAAAGGTAAGTCTCGCAGGCTTCAAGGACTACTTTCACTTAAGGTTTTCATGTGTACATAATTATACACATTTTTATTGTTAATGTGTACATAGTTGTACAGCTGAAATGAATTTTGTAATCCAACTTCAACAAAATAACCAGTCTGGACTGAAATGAATTTTATAGTTGCACCTAGTAAATTTCAGATGGACATGTGTTTGGCTCAGATCTTTCGGGTTGTTCTCTAATTGTTAATAAACTGACTGATCTTTTTTGGTACATTTTAGGTTGCTTGCTGGGAACTCCAAATGAATATAGTTTTCCAGGGGTAAGAAAGCTAAGGAATTGAGATGAATATCCACAATGGTCTCCCCAGAAGCTGTCATCTGATCCTAACCTCAATGAAGCTTCTCAAGGTATGCTTTTGGTGAGTTGAACTCAAATTGTGATTGCCTATTGTGACGAATATCACATGACATTCTAATCATGTACCTAAGCTTTGTATATGTTAACAGCAAAATAAATGGCCACTTGAATTGATTTAGAAAATCATGTATACCTAAATTAGTGCTCAACTGCTATTTAAGAGTCGTTAATTGTTTGTTGTCATAAAAATTACATGTGTACATATTGGTACACCTGTAATATATAAGTGTACATTGTTGTACACATGCGACAGAAATAACATGTGTAGATAATAGCCCACTCTAGGACTCCTAATCAAATTTTAGTGTACATATTGATACAACCAAACATCATGATTATAAAAGTGTTAACCATACTTGTATCATTTTAGAATTTCTCATATATGATTGTTTTCGTATCACTTGTGCATTTCTGTTCACTAATTCTTCTGTCTCGAAGCCAAAATATTGAAGCAGCATATCTTGCCAAGGCTCAGTAGTGTTTGCCTGGCTGTATTTTGAGAACATTATGTTTCTAGCACTACTGCATGTTGTTTTATTACTACCGTTACGGACCCCGTTGCTTGTTTTTCTTTGAATTTGTGTTTGATGAACTGTTTTCTTACTCACAGGCTGTATGCACAGAAGGACCATAGAATGTCAGGACGTTTGTTTTAAGGAAAATGAGGAAGATTTTGAGATGTTCGTGGCCAAGGGAATGAAGAAGGAAACATACAAGAACAGGTCAGTCTTACATAATGCTCATAAGAATTATACGTGTAAGGCTAGTGATCTTCTTAAATGCAATAATGGATGCTTTTCTGGCAGTGCATCGTTTGCAGAGTTTCCGATTTAGCTTAACATTGTCTCTTGGCATTCAGGTTACCATCACTCTATAAGTGTACATATTGGTGCACCTGTAATACAAGTGTACAAAATGGTGCACCTGTAACAAGATGAGTGCAGGTTGATTTCACTGCCATTCTCATCCTAGAAACAAGCCTTTTTTAGGAACTGAGATGGTGGATTTCACTGCCATTCTCATCCTAGAAACAAGCATATTTTATTTTTCTTTGACCACACCTAAAATAAACATACCTATCATTTTTACTAAGCTCTAAATGGTAAATATGCCTATCTTTGTGAAACAGATGAGTTCCTAGTTCTATAAGAGCTTGCAACTAGTATTATGAAGGTGCCTTTGCATGGTGAAATTGTTAAAATATGTTTGGATTTCTTTTGAATTTGTTTGTTATGGGGACTAAACTGATTACCTTTATTTGTTATGAAGAGAGAAGAAATATTATAACTGGTTCAATGGGCTCAGATGTAAGAGCTCATTTCGAACAAATGCAAACACATTGAATTTTCCCATGATTACACCGAGTAATTCATGCGAATGTGCCAGAAGAGTTCGAGCTGTAGTTGTTTGTGGGGATGAACATGTTAAATTATTAGGTGCATTTGAGACACTGACAGCAGATATGATGATTTTAGTATGCACAAGGATGAGCCTTATTGGGATACACCGACTGGTGGATTCGCTTCCGTAGATGAGGCTAAAATTTGTCTTAGGTGGACGATTTAAGTTGTGTGTAATACACAAGATTTAAGTTGTGTGTAATGTACAAGCCGGTGTCTTTGGATTTTCTGGATTTTGGTAGATGTGTAAATGTTTGTACACCAATGTAAACTAACAATTTTATAAAATGAGAATTATAGTCATATGGGTACTCTTTTTGTAGCTTTCGGAAAGAGCTTTCGGAATATATAAAGTTTGCGAATTTTGGACAAACGGTTGGAAAGATAAATTGTTTTTAATTTTTTTTTTAATATTATTTAAAATTGTTGACATCATCATGCGTCACTTTGGACTAAATTTTAAATATTTGGACTACATTGTAAATCAGGAAGGTTATATTTGTATTTTTCATAGTTTAAATAACTTTTGGACTAAGTTGTACCTAGTTAACTCCGGATGGACTAATCTGTACTTTTTGATGTTTTTTTTTTTTTTTGACTAAACCGGTTTTTTCCAAAAAAAAAAAAAAAAAAAAATCTCCCAGCCACCCAGGTCAGGATGTGTAAAAATAATAATTCCCAGGTCAGGTTCAAATCAATCCTAAGAAGCGTATTTTTTCTTAAAAGTTTAAAAGATGTCTTTTGGGGGATCTCGGTTCCTGGGATTTCAAACAGCACATGCTAGGTCTCAAGTTCTACTCTCTTGAAAAGTGCGTTCTTGCTTAAAATTCAAAAGATGTCTCCGAATCTGTATGAACTGCTGAATCGTGTGTTGTTGACTCAGACGAGTTCGTAACAAGTAAATCGTACAAACAAACTATTGGAAAAAAGTGTAAATAATTTTTTTGCCAAGGTGTTCCTATTCTGCAACTTTTAGTCTGTTCAATATAATCGTTTTTTTTTTTGAGAGAGAGAGAGTTTCGAACCATTTGTGCTAAAAAACTTAACGGTGCGACCTTCAAAGTTTGAAGCTTATTTTCCGAACTTAGGCACTACTTGTCAGTTTTAAGTTTGTCATGAGCGTATGCGTAGATCCATTAGAATCTTTTGCTAATAGTTTCAAAACAAATTTTTTAATTGGATTTAAATACATTATCTTTCCATAAATGAGCACGAATGTTCTTTAATAAATTTAATTTTCAATTTGATTTTTTTACCATTGCTAAGTTTTTACCTTTGAAATTCTTTTAGAGGGGCTTTAAAAAGTTACCTTTAATTTTTTTGACCATTGTTAAGTTGAATCGTGATAAGAACTGATCACGGCCAGCAGGAACGATTGTTTTTGCAGATAAGGGAAAATTATTCGAACTCCTTGGTGGATTGAAAAACTCTTTCGAGAAAAACCTTCCAAGGAATTCTAACTCAAATAAAAGACTGAAACATAAAAATTACTAGACCCTTAATACCGCCAACTATAGTGTTGCTGTGACGACACTAGACCGTGACAGAACTGGGTTCTATCATTCCACCCCCCTAGAAATTGCCTTGTCCTCAAGGCACAGTAATGACACAATCATCTCTCTGTCGTCATCTTCTATTGGTTCAGGTAAGTCACTGTAAACCTTTGAATTAGGTAATAGAGCTTGCTTGAGATAAGAAACGTGAAAGACTGGATGGATTCTGGACTCATTAGGTAGCTCCATCTCATAGGAAACCTTGCCAATTATTTGCAATACCTTAAATGGACCGTAATACTTCGCTGCAAGCTTTTGATTACTTCTTCTAACTGTTGACTGTTGTCGATATGGTTGCAACTTCAAGTATACGAAATCTCCTACCTAAAATTCCCGTTCTACACGTCTAGCATCAGCTCTTTGCTTCATTCTATGTTGTGCAACGCTTAGGTTCTCCTTGAGTGACAACAAAATTTGATCTCTTCGCAATAATGCCTCTGCAACCGGTGTACGTCTTGCTTCTCCAGGGGTGTAATGGTGCATAACCGGAGGAGGTATGCCATATAATGCCTCAAATGGGGTCATCCGGGCAGATGTATGGTAAGTCGTGTTATACCAATATTCTTCCCAATGTAGCCATGACGACCAACTATTAGGTTTCTCTCCAGCAAAACAACGCAAGTAGGATTCTAAGCACCGGTTCACCACCTCTGTTAGGCCGTCCGTTTGAGGGTGATAAGAAGAGCTCATTCTTAATTCGGTTCCTTGAAGTCGAAATAATTCCTGCCAAAATTTACTAGTGAATACAACATCTCTGTCGGACACAATGGATCGTGGAAATCCATGCAATTTCACTACAGATTCTAAGAAGACCTTCGCTACCGACGTTGCGGTATACGGATGCTTTAGTGCCATGAAGTGCGCATACTTGGTTAATCTATTCACCACTACAAAAATAACTGTATTCTCAAGTGATTTAGGTAATCCGTCTACAAAATCCATTGATATATCTAACCAAATAGTATCTGGGATAGGCAATGGTTGCATTAGTCCGGCCGGCGACAGCGTCTCATACTTATTTTTTGGACACACTTCACAGTGTGCTATATAATTTATAACATCTTGCCGCATTCCCTGCCAATAGAATAATTTTGAAAGCCTTTTCATTGTTTTTAAATAACCTGAATGTCCTGCTGCCGGCGATGAATGAAATTCTTGCAACAGTAAATCTTTCCAACGAGAATTGGGATTTAATACCCATTGCTGGTGATATTTAAGCAGCCCATCTTCCACTGGATAGTTCTTGGCAGCGAAATTGGATTGTTGTATCCTTGTCACTCGTTCCTGCAACCACGGATCAGTTCTTAACTCCTTTTTCAGATCTTCCATCCAAGTACAACTTACATATGTAATAGCACAACTCTCTGGATTATTATGCATCCTAGATAATGCGTCAGCTGCAGTATTTTCCACTCCTTTCTTGTATTTAATTTCGTAATCATAGCCAAGTAATTTCGCTAACCACTTTTATTGCGACGGTGTAGTAGCCCTGGACAATACGTGTTGGCGAATGAGTGGTGTTTGGTCTTCGGTGCTGGTTGGCTCCCTGTTCCATGCGGCGACAACAAGCCCAACTACCTCTTCAGCTTCTTCCCTGAGTCGTCTTAGGGAAAGACTCGTTTGGTCCCTGTGCCTATTTGTCGAAAAGGTATCGATTATTGTCCCTTGAAACGGTGAACATGTGAAATCATCCTAGCATATTGTGAAGGGAGGGACTCCCTCCTATAGCTATGCAGGCAGCAGGATCCTAAAAGGGGGGATTCCTCCCTGTAGCCCTGCAATCCCTGTGCAGGGATATAGTGGGTATGCTATTTTAATGGTCGCGAATGCGTAAACCCTACTAAAATAGTTTGCCCACTCCCTGTTCCACCCGCGGCACGGAATGTGCCAAGGATTTAATACTGTCTCTGTACAGGTTGCTCAGGTTGGCGAGCCGGGCGTAGAAACTTAGCCATATTTTGGAAATAAGATCTTCACGAGATATTATCTCTGCCCTACCTTGTACTTGCTACTAGAAAAAGGGCTTCGGTTATCGGTTATCGGTGTAGTAGCCCCGGCTTGGTCCGTGTAAATAGTAAAACGCTTACCCAGGATATACGTCCTCCATTTACGTCCCCCCACTATAAGATCTTCACGAGATGTACTACTGCCAACAGCTCCTTCTCGTAAGTTGATAAGTTAAGATAGCGAGATCCAAGTGTTTTGCTTGTGTACGCGATTGGATGTTGATTCTGCATTAGTACTGCCCCGATTCCATGCCCACTGACATCTGTTTCAATAAAAAACTCTGATTAAAATTTGGGAGTACTAGAACCGGCATTGCTGTCATGGCCTTTTTAAGGGACACGAATACATTTTCCGCCTCATCGGACCAGACGAAGTTGTCTTTCTTTAATAACCGAGTTAAAAGGATACGATATCGAACCATAATTTTTTACAAACTTGCGATAGTATCCTGTTAATCCCAAAAATCCACGTAGACTCTTCACCGTCTTTGGCGTTGGCCAGTTCTGCATATTCTCAATTTTGGAGGGATCAGCTGCAACCCCTTTAGATGTGATGATATGCCCAAGATATTCAGTGCTCTCCCTTCCGAATGAGCATTTACTAAGTTTCACCACAAGTTGATTTTCTAATAAAATCTGAAATACAGTTTCAAGATGTTGCAAATGCTCCGCCCAAGTTCGACTGTAAATCAAAATATCATCGAAAAACACCAAAACAAACTTTCGTAAATGGGGTCAAAAGATCTCATTCATTAGGTGTTGAAACGTTGATGGTGCATTAGTTAAACCGAACGTCATTACCAAAAATTCATAATGCCCGTCATGAGTGCGAAAGGCAGTTTTGGATGTCTTCATCATACATCCTAATTTGGTGATAACCGGAACGCAGATCTAATTTAGAAAAATAACTAGGCCCATGTAATTCGTCAAGAAGCTCATCAATAATAGGTATAGGAAACTTATCTTTAACGGTTACTTGATTGACCAAGAGGACTGGTGATGAGAATGGACTTGTGCCTGGTCTAATCAAACCTACATCCAAAAGCTCCTGAACTAGTCGTTCAATTTCATCTTTTTGACAGTGCGCATAGCAGTATGGTCGTACATTCACCGGTTTAATTAGCTCCTGATATCAACGGTATCTTATGGTTATCAGTTCGCTTTGGTGGCAAATTGGTGTGCGTTACAATTACTGGAGCGTACAAGCAATTAATTGGGTTATCTCCTTTGGTAACAAGGACGTTGTCAAACTTGCTTCCATGTTTTGATCACGACAAACTAAGGCTGGAGTTCCCTGTTTGATTAACTTTTCCATTGTGTGCATCGAAGATAGTTGGTTAGCCTTAATTGGACGTCCCAACAGTAGTATATTTTGGTCTCCCACCTTGAACTCCATCGTTAAGTTTTTAAAATCCCACCAAATTGGTCCTAAAGTTTGAAGCCATTGCGCTCCTAGAACCATGTCACAACCACCTAATGCCAACACATGGAAGTCGCTCACAAAAGGAGTATTTTGAAGACGAAATTCCAAGTTTTGGCATTGCCCCAGACATGGAATCCGAGACCCGTTAGCAATCATAACTTCGAACCCTTCATCTTCAACCATCTCAATATCCAACTGTTTTGGAATGGCCGGATCCATAAAATTGTGAGTACTTCCCGAATCGACAAGAATTGTGACCCTGGCTTTCTTAACTTGACCCACAATTCGCATGGTTTGTGGCGTCACTGATCCTGCTAAAGCATGCATGGAGATTTCCGGTGTGAGTTTTTCTTCTGTATCCCATGTATTAACCTCGTCTTCTTCGTCGACGTCATCTTCACCTTCAATCAGGAATAATGTCTTTGACTTACATCGATGACCTCGAAACCATCTTTCATCGCAGTTATAACACAGCTGTTTCTTCCGTCTTTCCTCAGCCTCTTCTGTGGTAAGTCGTTTGATTGGAGGAATAAGATTGGAGGAATAAGATTAGTCTTAGTTGTTGGTGCTGTGGTTGTAGTATTAGGTCGCATTGCAGGTCTTGAAGCTTGTCGTCTTATGTTAACTTTTTCGTCTTGCAAACGAGCTAGGCCGATAGTCCCAACTAAGGACTCTGGACTTAACGCTTGGACTTCTAATCTGACCTCAGGTTTCAACCCACCCACATAACAACTAACCAAAAAAGTCTCTGGGATATCGCTTACCAAATTTGAAAGTCGTTCAAATTTTTCTTGATATTCTCCGATAGAATTAAAGCTTGCTTGACTGATCTTGGCTAGAGCCGCTGCTGGGTCATCATATTTAGTACGTCCAAATCGTGTCAGAAAAGATGCAGAGAACCCTGCCCAATTAGGGTTAGGAGAAATCTTTTTCATCCACTTAAACCATTGTAACGCCTTCCCATCAAGATTAATTCCTGCCAACTGCACCTGTTTTGCTGGTGGTATTTCATTGAACTGAAAGTACAATTCAGCTCGATATAACCAACCTTCAGGATCAGTACCTTCAAATCTCGGAAAAATCACCTTTCCATCATTCTTAGGTGTATTACGAGCTCCACTGTTTGATGCTGCGTCTTTCTCCAACAACTTCTCCTATTGTTCCGTCAATCGGTGGCTTGATGTAGCCATCGCAGTAACCTGAGCTGTTAATTGCTCCATGAATTTTCTATTCTGTTCGCGGGTTTTGGTCATACAAGGAGCGAAACCGCTCTGATACCAATGATAAGAACTGAGTTCTTATCAAGGCCAGCAGGAACGATTGCTTTTGCAGACAAGGGAAACAAGGTAACGAACAAGATGTCTATTCAATTTTCGATGCAAATAAAGGACCTGACAGATTCATATAGATTCCAAAGAAAGACTGATCCTAATAGAACTCCTAAACTTATTCCTGAAGTTATCGAACTCCTTGGTGGATTAAAAAACTCTTTCGAGACCCTTAATACCGCCAACTATAGTGTTGCTGTGACGAAACTAGACCGTGGCAGAACTGGGTTCTATCAAATTGTATGATCATTTTAGTGCTGATATCTGTAGTCTTCTGGCAAAAAACAACAATTCAATCGCATAATAAGCAATAAATTTTATTTTACCAAAAGAAAAATAGCAATCTTTTATACTGTTTTCTTTTCATCCATTTATGAGTTTTCATCCGAGGGTTTTCACCGTTGCAAAGCTCGAGTTAAATAAGTAATTGTGTGCCACTGATGTCGTGTATAATCTGTTGTATCTTGGAGGAAAACTGCCCACCGAGGATTTTAGCATCATTTCCACAGACAACGTATTCATTATACGCCTCCATTTTCCTATTACCATGTCATTTTATAGTGACGGATGGTGTTGCAAATTATTCCCAATTTTATCAACAATTCTCGACTGCATTGAGACACTGCGATGATAAAACCTTCCTCTAATCATTTCTGACAATTCTAATACCGTGGTTGTTTGTATCTGACTCGCGATCCAATAACTCATCGCGAGTCAGATGCCAGACAGTTTATTTTTAATTTCTAAAAGAATCGCTACTTTACTCAGACTTAGCTCCCAACTCGGACTCGTATGAATCAGGTAACAAAATACCCCTGATTCATGGGACCAACGGCTCAATTATTTTTGAGTCAATTGAGTTAAATCTGACTTAAAAAACAAACATATTGAATTAGATCTAGATGAGTTGGGTGATCTGTGTCAGATCCAAATGCATATCCAAAGAAAGAAACAAATTGGCGTAACACTGCAAGTTAAGCATCAACCACTTTTGTTCATTTAGCTTTTCTAATTTTTGATTCTATTGCTTTAACGACTGAATTGTTTTCTTATCACCGATCAATTGTACGGATGTACCCCATTTTTATCTCAGCAAAAGAAATCAAAAAATGTACCCCGTATATATTAACAAGTTTGACAAAAATTTGACTAACTAGCAAAAATTAAACTGTTGTGGTGCAACAAAAACCATATACTAGTAGTATTCATTCGTACGCAAAACAAAACAATTCCCAAAGATCAAACAGACTCTATCCCATTTCAGCCATGAAGTGTTTCGCTTTCTTAAATGCACTCTTCAAATACTTTCCAAACCTCACCAAATCAATTCTAACATCCTGCTCCCTCAAGTAAATATCCCTCTGTATAGACCAATTATTTTTCATAAATTCCATAGGATTTTTCAAAGCAAGATGATTCTTTCCATACTTCTCTGACAAACTACTCTCCTTTGCTTCAATCTTATACTTCATATACTCTAAACCCATCTCTTTCGCCGAATTCCCGAAGTACGTCTCTGCAAGCCAATCTATCCCCAGTGGAACTACCTGTATCAAAACTGACCCAGGTCTGAGAAAAAGAGAATGAGTTAAGGCAGCTCCATGAACACCCACCATTGCATGACTTTTATTTATTAGCTCATAAGCTTGACTCAGTGATTGGAACGCATTTGGCTCAAATATTGCAACTTCAAAACCCACTCTTTTTGCTAAAAACTCCATATCAGCTTGGTTCAGGATCACTCGACCTACTTGAGCACTGGCCATCCTGCCCACCAACACAAGAATTGGTCGTTTCCTACGACGTTTTCTGATAGGCCAGTTATGCTCCGTTATACCATCATAGGCAGCTCCCAAGAGAGAACGAAAACCGAGGAAATTTCCGTCAGAGTTGGGCAACAATGTAGAATTTATAGTCATGTAACCATGTGATATGAGGCCTATAGTAGTTGTGGACGGAAAACAATGTGTTTCCGTGCTGTTTTCCAGGTAAATGATTGGATGTGGAGTGAAGCTCACTAGCAATTCCGCATACTTACTGAACCACCAGTCAAGCGAGGTAGAGACGACGAGGATGGGGTAGTCTCCATTAGGAAAAAGTGACCGGATAGTGACAAACAGAGGAACGATGCCGTCGTTGAAATCGTGGAAGATATTTCCTGTATACCCTTCTGCACTGAACACGAGAGATGGAGCTTGGTGTTGAATCTGGCAGTGAATCTTTGTAGTGGAAGAGGTGGTAATGAGAGTGAGTTCTTTGACACGCGACATTGCTGTATTGTCTAACTTCCTTGGGTATGGTCTGATTTTATGAACTTCGGGTTTGGAGATCAGTGAGGGGTTTGAAAAAGGGTCGAACACATAAAACGTGGATGTATTTGGGTCTAATGTTGTTGGCATGTTCAGGACACAGATATCATGAAATTTGTGAGTCTTGTCACAATTGATGAGGGGTTGGATTGATCTAGGCCTCTTTTGCTGTTGGAATGATTGCTTTCGGATGGCCTTCAAATGGTTTGTTGTGATTAACTGGGAAGTCAATTTTCCTGCAATAACCAAAAATGATGACCCAAAATAATAAGAAACAGTTAATAAGTCTTGACAATCCTATTCTTGTAAGCCGGTTTTTAAGATTAATTAACAAAGCATCAACGGTTTTCGAGTATACTTCCTGTATTATTTGTTTCCAACTTTCTAATGCATTATTTCAATACAAACATAACAAACAGGTAAAGGTTTTAAAAAAAAAAACAGACATTCAAAAATATATATGGAATTACTACCTGGAATGTTTGTTGAGCTTATGCGAGAAGATGAGGATGATCTCAAATGAATTAGGAATAGACTAGTGATTTGATGTAGAATCATGAAGAATGCAAAACATACTATCATCCTCAATATCATCGACGTAGAAGCTCGTCTGGTACTCTTCATGGTCATCACCACCATCCTGCTCCTAATCTTCATAACATGTCTCTTAAAATTTTGATCCAACATTTAGCAGTACTCTGTGTATGTATGGACTACACTTACTACTATACACTTCTCTGAATCTCTAGAGAGATCTCGTCGCATGTAACCATATTTTAGTGATAACTAGTCAACTTCTTTAAATTCATCCTGCAAAAACATTAACACATGAAGACATAAAAAAAGAAAGAAAAATAATTAAAACCATGTGTCGGCTAGCTTGTATTTCTCCCATGAAAAAGTAAAAGAAAGTGGAAATTGAAAGAACGGTAGTTGGGTACGACGAACATGGGATCTGGGCTGGTGGGGAGGTTTTGAGAGTTGTGCGTCACGACCAATAGATCTGCCGACATGCCCTTGCCAATTAACCAACTCTAGTAATTAGTAGTCATTCTAGACTTCTACTAGCTCTCACCAGTTAGCATTCAGAAAAATAAGGTAGCCTAGGCGGGCTAAATCATACTAAGAGCGTATCTTTTCTCACTTCAGAGCAGCATGGATTTTATTATTGTTAATAAACAGAAAGGGTTTCATTTCGCACCAGAATCTATAAACAAATGTATGTGAAGGTATCCCTGACGCACATGTAAAAAAACAGAAGACAGAGAGTTTCACTTCGCGTAGAAGTCTTTGTTTGGAAGTTTTACATGAGTTAGTGAGTTCCAAAGCAGTCTGTCAAAGTTTCCAAAGGTTACTGCGAAGAAGCAAACAGCCTCATACATAGTCAAATATTAAGATACAAATAGACATAAAAGCCTTAGTCTTCATGCATATTCATAAGACTCCTGATTTTCTCTGTTGATACAGAATATTCAGCATGTGAGCCCAATTGTAGTTTATCAATACCCCGAAACACATACACAAAGCATCAGGTCACAAAACCAAAAAAGATTTTTCAATGCAATCTAGTCTGCTCTAGAATTTATTGAATGCTGACAACTACATCCTTGGGGTGTAAACACGCATATTTCAACTCTCGATCAAGTTTTAGAGAATCAACAATGCGGCTGTGCATATCTCTACCAAGTCTAAAACACTAACCAATGTCCCAACTGGCTCAGGTATTGAAGCATTCATTCACAGTGTTGCAAACTAGCAACATAATTCTTATTTGTACTATATGTTGACGACTTATGTGGACCAAAATACAACCATAGGTCTCTAAGAAGCATTTTGCACAACTTTCTCAAATCGAAGGACTGGAAACAATAAACTGACAACTTAAATTAACTAAGATTGTATTCTGGGCGACTTATGTGGTCCTAAATAAAATCATACATCTCTATGCAGCATTTTGCACAACCATCTCAAATTTTGGAAGCTTGCAGCATAATCATTCACAATTTTTTCCTAAAGTTGAAGTTTAAGGGGCCATAATGACAATTGTTGGTTTGTTTGTACCACAACAAAATTTGTTTTCTTCCGCAAGGGCAAACGAAGTATAGTCAGAAGCCTTCTGAATGATAGTAAATTAGCTTTAACGAGAAGATAATAACTTCGGCAGCAAAGATTATCTTATTATCCAAGCATTAGAGAAACTAATAAAATCAACAACAAACAAACTGAAGTAATAATGTTTAGGTGATCGGATATTAGCAGCGTAAAGATACCAAAAAGTAAGACAATAACAATGAGAAAATCTTGAGAAGTCTTTGTTTCATTGCAATCTTCTAATCCAATTATAAGTAGCA
>JAJJMB010011391.1:0-59396 GCA_023531105.1 Papaver atlanticum | reverse complement strand
CCCCCCCCCCCCCCCCCCCCCCCCCCCCCCCCCCCCCCCCCAAGCGTGGTGTTATTGCCTCGAACAGGCTTTCATTAATTACTGTATTTGGAACCGTATACTGGTCTGTGAAGTGTTCAAGCATGATCCTGATAATTTCTTCTTTGTCGTTAATCCAATTGTTTTGATGATCCTGAATTTGTTGTATATTTTTGCAGCTTCTATAAATTGTGGCCTTTGTATGGAAGAATGTGGTGTTACGGTCGCCTGACTGAAGCCATTGTATTCTAGATCTCTGCTGCCAATATGTCGCATGGCAATCCAATAAATTCAGGTGTTAAATTCGGAGTTGCTTTTCTTGTTGAATCCAGTTTTCCAGTGCAGCTCTAGTTTGCGTAGCACATTGATGTTGGGAAGCTTTAATTTTCGCGGTTGACTTTTTGATTAAAGTGGGTAGATGGCCAAAGTTAATCTTGTTCCATTTTGTTAGAGTTTTATTGGTTGAGATGAGTTTGAGATGGGGGTTCAAAGGTGGATCTGAGTCCTGTAGTTTATCCCATGCCGAGGTAACCACTTGATGAAGTTGAGGGTGAGATAACCATAGATGCTCAAATTTATAGTTCTTACTTCCTTGCCAGTCCAAGGCTTTCGTTTGAAGCAGGATAGGAGCATGATCCGAGGCTATTCGTGGCAGGTGTGTGATTCCAGCATGGGGGTTGGCTGTTCTCCAATGCTGATTTGTTACTGCTCTATCAAGTCTTTGTTGGATGTTGTCATGACCTTGTTGGTTGTTTGTCCAGGTGAACGGGTCTCCTCTGAATCATAGATCAATATAGCCCATCTGATCCATTAAATTGAGAAACGGTTGCGTTTGTGCATACGTAACCGGTCTGCCTCTTTTTTTTTTCCGATTGGTCCAAAACTTCGTTGAAATCTCCCAGTAACAACCAAGGTGTTGAAGTGTTAGGAAAAATTGTTGGAGAATCTTCCCACAGGTTTTTCCTTGGGTCTGGATGTGGTGGGCCATATATACCCATGCAAAACCAAGGTTGGGCCGGAGCAGCAGGTGCGGCGAGAGCATGAATATAACTTTGGGACTTCAGGATGATTTGGATGTTGACCTCATTTTCCATAATAGACATAAGCCCCCTCTTCTGCCGATTTTAGGAACTGTGGAGTGATTTGGAAATTGCAAAGTCTGCACAATTCACAGCATTTGAAAGTCATTGGCCAAAGTTTCGGATAGAAATAATATGGTTGGTTTGTACATTGAAATAAGTCCATTAAGGTGCTGAATTGTTGGTGGTTGGTGATAGACACATTTATGTGTCTATTTTCATCTCTATTGTGTATATTGTTAGTACCCATTTTTGTACTAATTTTGGTATTTTATCTCTTTGTAGGTGTTTTAGGAGAAATAGGCTTTTGCAGCGAAATTGGCTCGAAAAGTTGTTAAAGGCACCTGGGAGGACATTTGCTATTCGGACTCTCATTTTGGATAAGGGGTAACCCATTTCCAAGCAGCTGCTAAGCACAGATCGGGATTGGATAGGGGGACACCTTCTTCATGGTTTAAAAGGAAAGTTTTGGCGGGAAAAATGGTTTTCACAGACGGATTTTAGGGTTGGAGTTTTGATCGATTTTTATGGAGATTAAAGGGCTGAAATTGATTGGGTTTACTCCTTTGGACTACACAGGCCTGGTAAAGTCTTTGGATTGAACCCAAATTGGCTAGAGATCGAATTAGAGCAAAACAGAAGTGATGGAAGTTTTGGGTCTTTGATGAATTATTTTAGGAATTTCAGGGAGACTAAAGGCAAGATTTTCTTCCCAAAGCTTGATATATATCTAAGGAAGAGTTTAGAATCAAAAGAAAAGCTCAGATACGCGTAGAAATCCTAAAACAAGAAATTTCCGCAACTTGGCCGTGAAGAAAAAGGAAGAGATTTTGGAGTGATTTAATCGGTCTTTTTGATATAAATAGGTTGGTTGGGTCATATAGAAGAGGTGTCGAAAGTTAGGGGAAGTTTAGAACACCACAGAGCCGAGAAATCAAAGTTGAAGAAAACCTGTTGCTGCTGCTGTTGCTGAAGAACACGAAGAACTTCGACCCACACCGAACCGTCGCAGAAGCAGTCTTATATTCAACTACAGAAAGTTGTTATCGTTTTTAACTGTCGTTGCTTAATACTATCAGCGACCATTACTTTCCTTACAAAAAGCTTTCTGTAAATACAGCTCGTCCTTCTTAATAAAAACACCTTATTTGAGCAATGAAATTAACTTTTGAGCATATTTCTATTATGAGGAGCTAAACCCCTTAGCCGAGGCGACGGAGGAAGCCATTGTTCCATGAAAAATGGTATAATTCTATTTTAATTATTTTTGCAATTTTTTATATGATTATTTGCATAGAACTAATATAGGAAAATTGATTTTTATTGAGTAGTTGTGAATTGTTTTGATGGAACATGCTAGGTTTTAAAACTTTTGATGTTTCATGCTTTATGTTTACAATTATTACTTCAAAAATCTATTAGAGACAAAATATTAGAATCACTTTAAAAGAAAGAATTGCATGAATATTGATTAGAGTTTATCACTTAATTGGTCAATGGTGGAATCCAGAGTCTCGATGTTTTCTTTATATTTTTGATACAACTTTATTTGAATTGTTGAGTTTAATTTGAGTCTAAAAAATCCTTCACAAGTCTTAGAGTTCGAATCATTTTTACTACAATTACAAAACACATCAGCTGGTTTAAACCTTGACAGTTCCATGCAATAATACACATGTCTTACCAAATGAAATGCTAGGGGAGGGGTGATTTAGGTTGGAGAGGGTTAACAATTGGGGGGAGGGGTGATTTAGGTTAGAGAGGGTTAACAATTGGGAGGTTGTATAGGGGGATATCAATTTTGATTGATTGGTAATTGTGGCGGGTAGTGGGCTTGGGCTAAGGTGGTAGACTTATGGAGCCGGTAGAAGTTTGCCTGCTATTGTAAATTATGGATGGCTAGTTCACAAGCAGGAAGAAGACAGATGAGTGAAAGCGCAAAACAAGGTAACACATGGTCAGCTGGTAAGCAAAAATCCAGATGCAAACAACTCTAGGAAAATGTATGCAGATGCGAAACTAGAAATTTGAGAAATCCAAAACCAGTTTAACTAGATTATTGTAACTACGTCTATGTTAAAAATGGGCTATCCTAAAAACACTGTGCGGCACAGTATTAGATAAGTTTTACTTGAAATACCTGTAGGTGATACAAGACTAATACACACTATTAGTAATATAATGTAAGTAAACAAAAGCCCAAAAGCACTCCACTGAAGCAGAGAGGAGAAGATACAGACACAGATATCGTAATACTTATAAAATGCAGGAAAGAAACGTGAGCCTAGTATGTAATCTAATCTACTATATCTAAGATCAAATGCAGATATGTAGGAATTAAAACTAGATGCCTAGTACAGTAATTAGCAAGATATAAACCAAAAAGGTGATAGGGATCCCCCGGCCCCATATGTGTCTTTGAAGAGATACTGAGAGAGATATCATTTAGTGCGCTGTTGAGTCGACATAACTAGTTGGTTGGCTGCTGACTGATTATGTGTTGTTGCTGCTGCTGCTGTAGCTATTGTTATTGTTGCTTCAGAAACGATACAGCTTCAAAAAATAAACAACTTAAGACAGATGAATCTAAAAAATATAGAGAAATTGAGAAGGTGAGACAGATTTGATATGACCAAAGAATTTTGAGTGGACTTACCTGGGGGCTAGCAAGATCAGAGGAGCATGGGTTTGGGAAGAGGATATCATTTCTTCATATTCGGTACATATAGAAGAGGCGCCGTGGAGGTTTGAGATATTCCGATTTCTAACAATTAAGCTAATAACGATCGATAGGTTTGAAAACATGCACAAATAAGATTAATCTCACGATTGAGATACATACCAAGAAAATGAAATCCTAGATTACTGAATTAGACCAAGTAATCTCTTAAAAGAAAAATCATAGGAGAATTAAGAAATACATTTCTACAGATGGTTTATAACTTAAGACAAGGTGAACAATGAAAAATCTAAACCTAATTGACAAATCCAGAACTAATCATTAAATTAGTATCCACATATATCACACAAGACCAAAAGAGCACAGATGGGTACAAGACAAGATTAAAGAAAGAGAAGGGAGAAACTGGGATTTAAATCAGGACATAATCATGGGATTAGATAAAGAAACTAAAAGCTTTTCAAAATAATATGCAAAACACTAGGCATAACAGTTTATCACAACTTCACAGGAAGTTACACAATCCTAGTTAAAATCTAGCAAACTTACAATTTCATTTGATTACCACCACAAAATCAAATGTAATTACACAAAGCTAAACAGCTTTTCAAAACAAACATCACAGAACTCTGCTGAAGATCATTCTCACATTTTCAAAAGAGATTTCACATCTCTGAAACTAACAACTTTCAATCTCAAGATTATAACAAACTCATACAATTGCAATTTGACCATTACCACAATTTGAAAATAAATTACACAAACCCAATCAAACCCATACAAAAAGATCAGAGAATCCCGATTCCTAGACGAAACACGAAAAAGAGAAAAGGCTAAATTCCTAATTAAACTTCAACAAAAAAACCAATTTAATAGATAGAGAGAAGGAGGGATCATCTAGTTCTTCAATTAGAGCACCAAAAGTCGAACAATCCAAAGATAAAGAAAACCCATCCATAACCAAGGGAGCAAACCTTATAAAACCTAAAACAAATGGAAACCAGAGCCCCTAATTACAGACAGTAGAAATCAATCCAAAGAGCAAAGAAAACAGAGAGGAAAAAAAATACTTAATTCCGCAAACCCAATTTAGAACTCCCGCAACAAATCAAAGACCGACCCTAAATTTCAAACCCTAGTTCTAATTCACATAAAAAATTAGCATAATACATAGAATGAAAACCGAATCAAACATATTTGGGTCAACATTAAGCAATAAACCGTATAAAAGCACAGTCCTAACAAGGAAAACTCAAAGAGATTTTCAATTGCGACAGAGATATGGGCAAATCTAAACGAAGAAAGAGGAAAAAGGAAGGAAAATTTCGCCCCTGTCAACAACCTCGTACCTTAATCAGGTTCCTCTTTACATCCCCATGCTCATGATTTTTCTACTCCCCCAAGCAGTCCTGGAGTTTACTCGGTGAAGGAAGCTTTCGCCATGAAATCGCAAAAAGAGAGAAGAGAGAGGTTTTGAAAGCGTATTTTTATTTCTCTTTCTTTGATGTAGTAGTAGAGTGCTTTTTTTTTTTTAGTCCCAAAAGTTGGTCTTAAACGTCCAAAATAAAGGCTAAGAAGCCTTTAATTACTTTAAAAATTCATCAACAACAGGAAGAGACTATAATTTTAAAAATTAGTTCAATTAATTTAGTTTCGGTTGTTGTTAGATTAGATTAGTGATTTTTATTTATCGTTAATAATAGAAAAATTAGAGTTATTATTTTGGATATTTGGAGGGAAGGAGAGTAGAAGAAGAAAGCCCAAGATTTTTTTTTGGAAAATCCAAAATTTGATTTTTATTCAAGAATAATGCATTATTTCAATACAAACATAACAAACAGTTATTGATCAAAAAAAAAAAAAAAAGGTTAGGTTAAACAAAAAGACATGGGTTAATTATTATTATGACCCTATATATTATTGGTTTTACTCTCGTGACCCAGGGTCATTTAGATAATTATGTAAATTATCCCGAGGGCCCTAATATAATATTATATGTTAGATTACCAAAATAACCTTCCAATAAATGTGAAATCCATCGGTAATGAATCATTACCTTCATTTTTCTCCGCCCGTTTCATAACTACTATACTCAGAAAAAAAAAAAAAATTTAAACCAAATTCATCTTCTTCGTTGAATCAAGTACTGAATCTAGAAAAAATGGGGAAGAGAAAACCTAGAAAAAATGCGAAAGAAGTTCAATCAAGTACTGAATCTGATTCACAACAAGAAGAAACATTGAATCAAGGTGAATTTCTGTTGATTTAGTTGATTCAAAAATTCCAATTTTAAATCGCCTTTCTGTTGATTTAGTTTATACTTTCAAGTACTGAATCTGATTCACAGACTACAAATTGTTTTTTGATTTTGTAGCAGGATCAAAAACTCGAAAATCAAAACCTAACAACAGCAAACGTATAAAAATTAACCGAGAATGAAGTAGAAACTTAATCAGATGAAAAAACAACTAATTTTTCCGAAGAACAAATTAAATCATCTGAAAATCAACCAAAAAGAGGTATAAGTTTTTGTTGATTTATAAGTTTTTCCTAAATTTTATATCCTGCTAAATTTGTATCTTCAAATTTGATTTTTTAATTTTTGATATGTTTATATTTCATCGTGAATCCGTAGAACTGGACGTGATTTACAAACTTGTAAGTTTTGATTCATACATGTCTTCTTAATTCACTTCCCTTATCTTGGATTTTGGAATAGCCTTGTGTAGCTTATCTTTGTATATGAAACTGACCTTTTCGTGGACAGGAATATCAAGCTGAACAAGAATCGTAGGATGAAATTTTTCAAAGGTATTGACTAGCAATTAGTTTACCCTTAATCAGTTGGTGAAGGTAGTACTAAAATCTCCTCTTACTTTCTTTCGTTTTTATCTCTATTGTATTATTAGTGTCTTATTTTTATTGTTATACTAGATTCCTATGGTATACAACTGTACTTTGACGCTATACTAAATTGATTTTTCTCAAGCTAGATTCATTTTTCTCTTTATAGTGCAGGTAATTGAATTCTAGATCTCTTTATATAACAGGTAATTGAATTCTAGAAAGAAAACATTTCGTGAATATTTTCTCCACAAAATCGATTCGTGCATATTTTCTCCATAAAATCGAGTCGTGCATATATTCTCCACAGATCGAGTGGTGCATGATTGTTCTTGTGTTACAAAGAAGAATGATTGTGCATATTTCCTACACATATTCTAGTTGCGAATGTTTTCTGCACGGTTTCCAGTTTTGTATATTTTTCACACATTTTCAAGTTAAGAATCTTTATGCACATGAATTTTGCATCTCGATTTTCATACATAAATGTGTGAATATGCCATGCACATGAAGTTTTTCTATTATTTGTATCATGTATAGGATAACTAATGCTAAAACTGTCCCACATTAGTATCATGATTTTATTTTTCAATAAGAATCAATTGAGGAAATAAACTCATCTACGTTTAATTGGTAACAAAAAATATGTAGAATAATAAACCCAACGATAAAGAAATTGCGGAAGTAATACCTATCCTTTGCCAGCTGCAACAACAATTGCTTCGTAGTCTGGAAAATATGACACTCTATTGCAGATTGTATTTTAAACATAGTTAATTTAGTAGATATTTTATGCACATATTGAAGCTGCACTTGTTTGTTTAGGAATATTTGAATCTAGACCAAAAAAGGAAGAAATCTAGAAAGGTACTAGCAAACAAAATTGATTAGATGTTGAACAGTTACCTAGTTACCTGTTAGAGAACAATTAGCAAAAAATAGTACTAAAATGTTCTTGTTTTCCTTCTTGTGGAGTTTTTCTTCACAACCCAAACTTGTGGATGCTTCTTGCACAGAATTAACTATGGATACATCCAGCACAGAATGAATTATGGATATATCCAGAGCTGACTTAAGCTATTTGTTATTGTTAGTTATAAAAGTAAAATCTTTGTATTTGTTTTCGTAGCTTCATCTGCATCTAGGCCATATATAACGTCTTTTAGTAATGCTTGAGTTGCATCGAGTTTGTTATGTAGTTAGATATTAAAAATAAAAAAGTCTGGAATTCATATCTGCTCGTATATGTTAGTGTGAATCAACCTTGTATTGTTTGATATTAAGTTGTTATATCTTAACCTTAAACGCGTAATTTAAAAAGGAAATTTTTTTTCGCATTAACTCAGTTGTACTGTTTGAAATCATAAAAAGCTACATCCAGAGAACACATACGAGGAACAATTCTGAAATGGATAATTCTTCATCCTTAGTTTTATGGTTTGAAGAATTTGTTTGTTTATATGAGTGCAGGTATATTCACACTGATATCTTTGCGTGCAGATATTATTCACACTGATTTTTATGGGTTTAATTTGCAAAGAGATTTTTTTTGCAGAGATTTATCATATGTGAATATGAGTGCAGGTATTATCCACACTGAAATTTGTGTGTGCATATATTATGTACAGTGTTTTCATACATAAATTCATTCGGTTGTTTTCTGTAGAGACTTTCCTTTTGCCTTTGGAATCAAGATGCCAAAGAAGATAATGATTTTGTGTACAAGTTTCTGACAGCAACCGATCTCCAAGAAAGATGGATTTTCGGTTTCAGAGATTTGTATGTTCATATGAGCAGGTAATATCTACACTTACGTTTTTGTGTGCAGGTATTATCCACACTAACATTTTTGTGTGCATGTATTATGTACAGTCTTTTAATAGATTTTTGGTGTTCTTCTACAGAGATTTTTTTTCAACCTTTAGAATCAAAATGCTTTTCAACCTTTGGAATCAAAATGAAAAAGAAGAGAGTGAATCTAGTGTGCGAGTTTCTCCCAACCGGTATCCTAAAGAAAGATGGATTTATGGTTCAGTCATTCTAGAAGATTTGTATCAGTTGTGATTTCAGTAGACGGGTCCTGAATATGAATCTCTCCTACTGGGGGTTTCTTCTCAATTCAAAAAAGATGTTTCCGGGTCATTGATTGTAAACGGTACTAATTTGCACATAAGTTAGTGAACCTCTTAAGTTGCAAACTAGCTTCTTCATCTTTTATGGATTTTTTTTATTTCATACGTCAGTAATTTATTAGATGTATTAGACATACGCTACCTATCAAAAATGGTGTTACATGTATTTTGTTGTACTTCGTCAGCTATTTGGATAATAGTACATAAGAAAAATTACCTAAATAAAACAAAATGTGGATAATAGTTATACTTACAGTATTCAAAGAAGTAATTTGAATAAAGCTTAGTCAAATAAATCAATGTGCATAATAGCTACACAGAAAAAAATTGACAATTTTTTTAAAAAAAAAAGGCCAGTCACAGTGAGTGCGTAATGGTTGCACTAAAAAATGATCCCATCCGGTTCTGGATCAAAAGCTTCACAAGCTCAATTGGAGCAGCAACATTTTTAGAGACAGCAACTAAGGCACTTCCCATAAGAAAACCAACACCAAAACTGGAAAAAATCCTTTCTCAGCAGGTGCTTGTGCAAAGATGGATGATGCACATGGGTTAACCAAAGATAAATCTTGATTAACTTGGCATATCTGGAATGCCTCTATAGTTGTTTCCATAGGCATCTTTCCTTTGGTAAACGGATGTAGTGTTAAAAAAAACCGTAACTTATGACCCAACACCTTAAGAAAGGCTTGAATTAAGAAGGAATTGACGAGTTACTTTCTTGGAAACAGTTGGATGTTGAGGCATCTCTCTGATCATATCTTCAAAAAGCTAACATCTAGAACACTTCAAAAGAATAAAAACAAAATTGATCAGGGTTGTATAGTTGTACAAAGAAATCATTGTACAACAACGACTACATTAGTCATAATACACGCACTGTGACTGGCTTCATTAGTTGCCTCTTGAGATATATAACTTAATGCGGATACGGAGATTAATGTTGTGGATACCAAAACAAAATCTTAATACAACATCCCAGAAACAGAAATTACCTTACTGATCATGGTTTATTGTCGAGATCCATTGTAAATACAACATCTTTGCAATGTCACACCAGCATATGCAACCTTCTTATTAAATAGATTCGCTAGGTCAATTGAACATACTTCAGCAAACCATTTTGAATCGAACTCGTGTTTTCATAGTATATTGAGTAATTATACATCAAATTTTAATTGCTCAAACACTAGTTTAATTGCTTAAACATTAGTCAATTGAATCGTCAGGTCAATTGAACATACTTCAGTGAACCATTTTCAATCCAAGTTCTTCATAGTACGAGCAATTATAGATCAAAGGTTAATTGCTCAAACACTAGCAAAAAACACACACACACAAAAAAAAAACAGTTTGCCAGAGAGACAGTGTGTATACTACTTGTACATAAAAAAAGTGCATATTTTCTACACAACTAAAAGGGTGTGCATATTCCCTTCACAAAAAAAAAAGTGTGCATATCTTCCATACAGCTAAAAAGTGTGAATATTTCCTGCACAGAAAAATAAGTGCATAGAAAAAATCACACACAAAAAAAGTTCCTGAACGTTATATTGGAAAGGAATACTCTTCATAACTGATGGTGTGCAAATATTCGAAACTTGCAACCTGCCTCAAAAAATGAGTAGAGAAACCTTTGTCAGGGCCTACTGGGAATGACTTTTAAAATTACTATCTATTTGAGTGCGACTACTCTAAGAATATTGCAAAAGAATTACCTCAACAACAGTAACCAAGCCTATTGTGGATATTTCCTGCACATAATTTTCTGCGGAAGACATCCAAAAGAAAAAAAACACAGCAGTCAATTCCATATAATAAGTATGTTATTCAACTATGAAAATGTCATTACTGCACTGTCAAGTAGGCTTCTGTGGGTATTGGCTGCACAAAAGAACTGTGTATTGCTGTACATATTTGCTTCACATGTCAAGATGTGCATATTTTCTGCATAGATTGAGGTGTGCATATATGTTGCACTTAAAAATCCTTATAGTCAGTCAAATTTATATGCTTCCCCAAAAGATCTAATTCAAATCTAAATGACCAATGGAGATGAAATAAATTTACTATTGTTTTACTCAAGAATTGAAGAAACAATATGTTCAAGTAAATCCATACTAATGAGGCTCAATTCTTTTAAACAAATTTATACTACTCCTTTCCACATTCACATTCACACTCATTGCTCAATTCAATTTCTCCTAGCCATTTCAGCATACACCTAACCAAACTAATACAACCATAACAAAAAAAAGTCAAAAATATTTGTTAAAGTTATGGCCTTCTTTTCTCAATTTAAATTGATAAGCACACAAAATAGTAGTTGACAATGAGAAATTGGTGGTTTTGGTTACTTGCTTAATCAAACTGGAGGAATCCTGACCTGGTAGATATATTCATTGTGGATAGAAGTGAAAATGTGCAGATTTCCTACAGAAATTGAATGTGTGCAGAATTTCTACACAGATTGAATGTATGAAGATTTTCTACACAGATTGAGCATTCAAATAAATATGAGCTTGCAAAGGAACCAACCCGTACAATAGGATTCTTACTATCTTCCTTGCTTTAAAACATACCAAAACTTGTCCTCTCCTCACTCGTAATGACCTGAAAAACTATTCAAGCACAAAAAATATATGCACGTAAGAAGGCAAACCATAGATGTATAAGTTTACAATCACATGAACTGTGTATAATGTCTGCACGTGAAAAACTATGAATAATGTCTTCACGTAAACTGATCAGATCATAACAGAAGCATAAAGATGAAAAAATGAAGATCAAATTACATAAAAGAAGAAATAATCCCTAAATCTCCACTTAATAGTAAACAAAGCCGAACAGAAAAGAAACCAAACCGAAAAATCCAATGCTCATGAATCTAATCAATTTGCTTTTGGTTTTTATCAAAACAAATCGATTAGATAAGAAATGAACACCTAAAAAACAGAAGCAAAAGATAAAAAATGAAGACCAAATTACCTAATTAAAAGATGAGCCTCATTAAAACTTCAATCGCTGAATTGGAAACTTAAAATTTTTCGGATATTGAATCGAGAAGCTCGTATCTAACTCTCAATCAATTTCTTCTTCTTCTCCTCCTCTCGTATCACAATAAATCTCAGCATAATCCTCATTGCGGAGAAAACTATATCACCAACGAAGGAAGAATAAGGTAGGGTAAAGTTGGTATTAAAAATCTATTTTAAATGACGTCATTTTATACTTATTCCTTAGGCCCTTCGTGTTTTCTTAAGGCCATTTTAGTTAACTGGGTCAATAAAGTTTTTAACTCCCTTTAAGTCCAGGGTCATTAGAGTAAGAGAGAGTGAGAAGAGGGTCAAACACTTAATTCCCACAAAAGACATTCAAAAAATATATATAGGAAAGGAACTCGTGGAATTACGTACCTGGAGTGTTTGTTGAGCTTATGCGAGAAGACGAGGATGATCTCAAATGAATAAGGAATAGACTAGTGATTTGATGTAGAATCATGAAGAATGCAAGCGATACTATCATCCTCAGTATCATCGTCGTAGAAGCTCGTCTGGTACTCTTCATGGTCATCACCACCATCCTGCTCCTAATCTTCATAACATGTCTCTTAAAATTTTGATCCAACATTTAGCAGTACTCTGTGTATGTATGGACTACACTTACTACTATACACTTCTCTGAATCTCTAGAGAGATCTCGTCGCATGTAACCATATTTTAGTGTGTAACTAGTCAACTTCTTTAAAAATTCATCCTGCAAAAACATTAACACATGAAGACATAAAAAAAACGAAAACCATGTGTCGGCTAGCTTGTATTTCTCCCATGAACATATAAAAGAAAAGAACGTTAGTTGTGGTATGACGAACATGGGATCTGTCTGGGCCGGTGGGGTGATTTTGAGAGCTGTGCGACACGACCAATAGATCTGCCGACATGCCCTTGCCAATTAACTAGCTGTAGTAATTAGTCATTCTAGACTTCTACTAGCTCCCACCAGTTAGCAGATTTTAAAGTGACCCTTATCTTGATGTAATTACATCAGCTGTTTTACGATAGAAATTCTGCATCAAAATTCCTCCAACAGTTCTTCAAAACATGAGATACAACATCAAGTAGAAAATGACCATTTACTGGAGTGGGGGAAAAGAGGCAAAGCAATGGAGAACCCTTGTGGCCCTTTATACCAAAATCATTCAAGATGCAACATTATTGCAGCATTTTTGAAAATTTAAGCAACATGGATATGCAAAATAGGAAGATGACGATTTTGACATTGAATTTATAATGTAAATCAATCGAGATGCAAAATTGTCACATCATCTTTGATCTTTGCTCAACCTTGATACACTAGTCTTCATGACCCAACTTCCTGAACTTCACGCACGCCAACTCATCAAAGGAGTTGGGCGTTTTTCTTTTACTTCTACAGGGATGTAACATGGATGATAACACTTCGGCCTTCCGAAATCTGTTCATGTTCCAGAAAGAAGCTTTTCCAGTCTCATTTCGGCTTGTAGAAGCATTCCTTTCGAGTTGGCTTAGTACAACATTTTGCTGATGATCCTGTTATTATTCAAAACAAAATTATTGGAGATAAGGATTGCTGAATAGAACAACAAAAGCTGAAAAATACTAATGTGGATGACTTCGACTGACTTCGTGTATCATACTGTAGGCATTTACATCTACAACCAAATTTTATAAAGAACTTCTCCACTGAAAGTCCACGGTTCATGACCTAATAACATGGTGCCAACCACAAAATGTTGCAAAGCTTTTGGGACGGAGGATTTTGGCGCTATGTACCAAACTAAGAGGAAAATGTAGCATGAAATTTAAGAGTTCGTAATCTCAAGTACGAGCTATGTAGAGCTATCAAATTAGTCACCTGATACACAAACTAAACAATTCAAGGTACCTTAAAACCTGACAATTTGAGGTACCTAAATAATTCAACTATGTTCGACTTAAACAGAACTTGACGTAAGACAACACAAGATCTGGGTCCAGGGTCTCATGGTTGTAGAATACGGTTTCATCCATAGCTAATACAATGGTTCATGCCAACATATCATTTGTAATTGGGATGCTGTTGTTTAATTGGGTTATGCAAACTGATATCTTTCACGGTTACAGTTTGTCAACTCTCATTTGTAATTGGGATGGTGTTGTTCACACATCCTAGTAATCTTGTTTATCTTTGTCACTTTTTTGGTGACTAAGATCCTTTTAATAAACTTTGCCCTTTTTTCGTCAAAAAAAAAAAAAAAAAAAAAACATTATTTTCGTTACTACCCACATTTTCTTTCTTTTCAAACAAAATCGCTTTTAACATACAACAAATATCTGGGCATGCTTTCGGCTACTACGAGGGTAGTGCCATGAATCAAGTTTAGTTTCTCTACGATGCAATTTGCTTCATTATATATCACATGTTCCTCTTAGGATTTATATGGTTAATCTAATACAGGGGGAACATATTAGGCTACACCAACAAAAATATATTTAGTCATTATGTAAGAGTTCATACCCTGAAGATTCTACTTGCACCACCATTATCACAATTCTCATGGCAATTGATACCTGCATAGTACACGAAAAATAAGCATTTCATTAGCTTCAAGTAACTTCAAATAGCTCAATAGAAATCAAGTAAATATAACAAACCAAATGCAAAGCAATCACCTCCAATTCTCAAGCAATGCTGGTTGTCATTAGAAACTCTAGTTATGGCCAAACATTGTTCATCTCGCCTATTCTGAGATCCACCACTGACAAGAGGTTCCAGAGATGGTGCACACATGGGATGGTTAATACTGCTAGTATTAGGACTAGTGCCAAATTCTGTAATCTTGTTTTGCTCTTCTACAGGTGTGTTCTTCCTCTTTGAATCAGGCCAATATCGAAAGAACGGGGACAAAGGAGTTCGGCGACGATCATTTACTACACTCCTTCCTGGAAAAGAACTCATTTTCTTACTGTTCACATTTACTGGACAATTGTCAACCAAATGATCATCATCTTCTCTCAAAACTGTCACTTTCTTAGAATCAGTTGCTCTGTTTTTCAACTGAAAAGGGCCAAAACCAGGAAATGAACACTTAATTGTATCCAATTTCGAACTTGGTTTATCCTGTTGTGGTGAAGGAGATATTGGGGCATTTAAAATGGAAATTGGAGTACGAGATTCATCAGTTGAAATGGTGGTTTGCTTATCAGATGGAGGAGAATTTACAGCAATTGGCGGTGATATTGAAGATGGGTTTTCTTTGTTTTTCAAAATTGACGATGTGGGTGGTTTCAAATGTAATCGACGAATCCATGATGATCGAAGAACCTCTGCAAATTCCTCATTACTTCCAACTGAAGAACTCTTTGATGATTGCATCTCTTTTTAAAACATCTAAAGCCTTAAATTTTACAATATGGAGAATCTGCTTGTATAAATGCCCCAAAGAGAAAAGAATAAGAAGAAGATGAAGATATTACTGAGAATTGAGGAAGTTTAATGGAGACAAGAAGATTCTGTCTGAACTTTTGGTATTTAGTTAGAGGTACACAGCATTGAAGTTTCCAAAGGTTTGAGTTACATAACTCACGGGAATGGGAAGCATTAAAGATTGGGACCGGTGGATGGTAGTGGGTTTGCCAAACTTCCCATGATGTCTGATTTTGTCACCACAGGAGATTGAAGAATATGTTGCGGTGTGTTGAATGTGAGAGATATCCATCCTCTGGTCCTAGAGAGAGGGAGAAATGAAGGAGAGATGGATCAAATTGAGAAGTTTGGCTGATTTTCCTAGGACTTGCATGGGACAAAAGACCCATCATCATCTATCATGTGAAGGTTAAAAGGCAAAGAAAACGAAAACAATATCAAAGAATCTTATTTTAAGATATAAAAGTAAAGGCTCTTAACAACAACTAGTACGGTACTGTTACTATTGCTGCAGGATAAGATTTCCTCCACACCCCCACAGTGCCCAACCATCACGTTTAACCAGGATAAAATAAAATTTCAATCATATCCCATGTACTTAAAAGAAGAATTAATTGGGAAGTACCGGAAGTATTTGGAGATATTTTATTTTTCATGTAGGCACGGTTTTTCATATATGAGCGCTAGTACGGTACTGTTACTATTGATTGCCGATATGAACGCTAAAATATTCCCCAATTATTTTCCGTATACCACAATTAATCGTACTTCTTAAAAACATTTTTTCTTTTTTTGCGAAATCTCATATACAAATATAGTAGAGCTATCTAATGTAAGAATATTATGAGCTTCCCTGATATTAGATTTATCTATCGAAAGTTTATAAGCAATACAAGGAGGGGGAGTAGTATCCCAATTAGCAATACAATAAAAAAGTTTTGCCTTCTTAGCCAGAATGTTTGCTGCCCTATTAGCAATTCTAGGAATAAAGAAAAAATCGAGAAAATTAAGACATGCTTTAACAATTCTATTCGCCTCTTTCAAAAGTGCTTTGCTCTGCCACGAAATGGAAGAAGGGTTGTCATTCAGGTAGTCGAACATGTATTTGCAGTCTCCTTCAATGATGAAATTTCATATGTTCTTCTCTCTGACCCATGTTGTTGCTTGCAAGATACATATTGCCTCTGCTTCTTCTGGTTTAGCTGTTGAAGATGAACCTGCTCTTCTATTTTCTAATTCACTTGTATCATCTCTTAAGATTAGAGCAAAACCAGATGACTTGTCTTTGGCTATCCATGCTGTATCAATGTTTATCTTATGCTGGTTCAAAATAGGAAATTTCCAGATTTCATCAATGTCGTCCTTCATAACAGAACTAGTCATAAAAACCCAAGGTGACCAAACTTGTGGTATAAAAACCCCATTCAAATGTTGGGATCCATTAAAACTCCATCTTAAACAAAATTGATACAAAACACCCAAATTTTTAAAAATTGATACAAAAACCTCAAATTTCAAAATTGGTTTCATCAAATTTTATGATGAAACCAAAATTGGTTTCATCAAATTCTTTGGGGTTTTTGTGTTACTTTTGTTTTGATGGGGTTTTTGTGTTACTTTTGTTTTGATGGGTTTTTTGTGGATGGACAGTGACACCTTTGGGGTTATAACTCGCGGACCGCCTTCATAATGGTATTTTTTTTCCAGGTTTCCTTCCATTGTTATGCCAAAATTGTACATATCTCTGAATTTCTATAGCTAACTGTAATGATGTTCTTTGTTTTCCTTGGAAAACTCTGTTGCACATTTCTTTCGAGATGAACCATATTTTTGTAAATACTAATTGTAGTGAGATTAGAGTACTAGGTTTATTCAGTCAATCTTTACAAACATCATTAAGCTTTGCAGAATCATTAAAATGAAATTGAACATAATTTGGGTTGAGAGCCTAAACTTTTTAGCAAAGGGGTAGTGATTAAAAATGTGCTCAATTTTTTATCTTCACAGCCAAATGAACAACATTGAGAAATATCTCTAATTATCCTTAGTAGTCTGAAATTAGTGGGCAAAGCATTTTGGATGCTTTTCCAAGCAATTTGTTTTTTATTCTTTGAGACATGTCTAGTCTCCACAGGTCCTTCTAGAATTGATCTGGCATGTTAAGATTATTAGCATTTATTTTAGGTTCATTCAATTTGTCAGACATAGAATTAACTGAAAATTCTCCAGAGTTAGTAAGAAGCCATCTCAGAGTCAGTTTCAGGTTTTGGTATGTTATCTTCAGATAAAAAACAATTTATCTTGCAAATTCTTATGGCCATATGATTAGGGAATACATAGTTAATCCTTGAAATATTCCGCTTTTTAATAAACGGGTCTAGAAGATCAGCTACAGGATTAGTACCAAATTTTGTAAACTTGTTTTGCTTTTCTATAGGTGTGTTCTTCTTTTTTGAATCTGGTCAATATCGCAAAAATGGGACAAAGGAGTTCCGACGATCATTCACTAAATTTTTCTCTGAAAAAGAACTCATTTTCTTACTGTTCACATTTTCTGTACAATTGTCAACCAAATGATCATCATCTTCTCTCAAAACTTTAAATTTATTAGAATCAGATGCTCCATTTTTCAACTGAAAAGGACCAATACCAGGAAATGAATACTTAATGGTATCCAATTTCTATCTAGGTTTTTCCAGTCGTGGTAAAAGAGTTATAGGGGCATTAAAATTGGAATTTGGAGCACGAGATTTATCAGTTGAAATAGTGGTTTTGTTACAGATTAAAGAACCATTATTAGATGGAGGAGGAGAATTTACAGCAATTATTGGTGATATTTACAGCAAAATTGAAGGCATATTTGTTATTTGTTCAAAAGTTTACTCTTCCAACAATTAACCCTAACCTCCATCTTGTCGACTATTGTATTAAAAGTGTTAACTTTGGATTCATCTGTAAACAGAGGAGCTCATAGATACAAATATTTAATATATATGTTCTTAATTTTTAGCAGTTTAGATATCATCATTTGAAGTTTAAGATGAGTTTTTTTACTAAAAATTAAGCCTGGATTATTAAAGTTTATCAAATGCTTAGAAGTCAAACTAAATTCTTGAAGAGCGTTGGTAGATTTTTACGGCTTTCTAGATTTACCGTGGGAAAAATCAGGCAATCATCTGCAAAGAAAAGACGAGATACAAAAGTATTATTTTTACTAATTTTTATTCTTTGAATATGTTTAGAGGTTTCTTTGTCCAAAAGAAACTGGCTTGATTGGGGTATACCCAGATTTATATGGACATAGTGCCCTTACTAAGGGGAGGTCAAAAATGGGTGAAGTTACTTTAGTACCCCTGTACTAATTAACCCTATTACTTAATCAGATAACCCTAAAATAAGAAACCTAAAAAAACTGTTAATCTTCTCTTATTCTTCTTATTCATCTACATCTTCCATCAAAATTATAGAAACAAATATCTGCAAATCATCCAATTTGATTTTCCTGAAAAATAGTTGCTTCCAAACGATTAAGTAGCAGCACAGATTCAACATGACATATCAAAAGATCCAAATCAGAGAAAAAAGGTAAGGGAAAAGTTGGAACTAGTAAACCCGAAAATCCAATCCCTGAGAATGTTGAAAAGAACCCTACACCGATGAAAAGAAGACTGTAAGTGATTTGTAAACTCAAACCCATTATTGTTTTGTGTTTTTGATTGTTATATTAGATTAGAAATCGAAAATGATGATTTTTAGGGTTTTTGGTCGGCATGGTTTTTTTTAAAATAGGATGCCGGCCTTAGGATGTAAGTATTAGTCGGCAGGGTCGTAACATGAAGATAATGCCGGCTTTTCATAACAGCCATGGCGACTGTGAAACATTAACCAGGGCCGACATGGTATTCAATAACCAACCCCGCCGACTTTTTTCTAGTCGGCATATTCTTAGACTTGTACCTTTCCAACTTTATGTCACATAAACCTTAATTTCCTGAGTTAACAGTCGGCATATTTCTTGAATAGGACCCTATCGACTGTGTGTTAGTCGGCTTGGTATATGATTACAACCTTGTCGACTAAGTATTAGTCGGCAATGTTTAGATTCTCGACCTTGCCGACTTGGTGACCAGAACCATGTTTCAATGTGTAGAATTTTCATAACTTTTATTTATGTATTGTTTAGGTTCCCAGAGGAAAAAATAGAAGATATCCCTTGTCTTGTTAACAATGTAGAAGAGCTATTAGAATTTATTGACAAGATTTATCCTTCTTTAGAAGATCCTAGAGATGAAACTGAAGAGAATTGCCCTGTAAGAATCAAAATTGCATTAATAAAGTGAATTACATCTTCCCATGCTCTATTTTCTATTGGGTATAACTAAAGATCGGCAAGGTTACATTGCCGACTATTAGACAACCGGCAATGTTAGAAATTATTTGTGTGACGACTATTAGTCAGCCGGCAGGGTAAGAAATATTTATATGCCGACTATAAGATAGCTGGCCCAGGATAGTCGGCATCATCTTCATTCATAGACCTTGCCGGCCCAAGATAGTCGGCATTTTCTTCATCCGTAGACCTTGCCGGCCAAAGTTAGTCGGCACCATATTTAATCGTAGACCTTGCCGACTTTATAACATTTTCAGAATCAAAATTTTTGATCGAACTCATAAGACAAAAGGTTTAATCTACTGAATTCATAATTTCATAAGTTTTAATCTAAACTCAATTAATTAAGCTAATCAAATTTTTTTAGTGTTAATTAAACAAGGGTATGTTAGCCATTTTGAAAATACAAGGTTAAGGGGTGGCTTCTTTTACTTCAAAATGACCTAGCTTTTGTCTCATTAGGTATACCCCAATTAATCTGGGTATACCCCAATCAAGTCAGGCAAAAGAACTCTAGAGAAAACTTTCACAATTTTTTTTTTTTTTTTGAAAAGATGAGGGGATAGAGGACCCCCTGTCTAAGACCTCTAGTAGGTTTAAAAGACTCACCTAGATTATCATTTAAGAGTACCGATCACTACGAAATCTCATAGCCTTCGTAGCTTTGGTAAAATATCCCAAATGACTATGTCAAATGCTCTCAACATATCAATCTTAACGCCGAGGCATCCTACGGTATAAACCCTATGAAATAATCCACGATAAATTAATAACTACGCTAAAATTAATACGTTTTACCGGTTCCGAGTCGAGGATAATGTGCTAAATTAATAACTAGCTGAATTTATCAATTAATAAAAAAAATCAATTTTTTTAATGTCCCTTATGACATATAATTTAATAATAACTTTTTAATTTATATAAAATGAATTTTCAATTTATGTTAATTTGACGAACAATGACTCAATTTTTTTTTATTTTTTTTATTGATGTCAGATTGAATTTCATCTGGTTTTTTTCTTAACATTATAAGAGTTTTTCGTGTTGTTTTTTCATGATGCAATTAAAAAACTATTCAATATATTCGCAGTTATCGTAACTTTTTTACGTGAAGTGGCTCTATAACTACTCTTTCTTCTTCAACTTCCACATCATCACTTTCTCTCATCGGTCAAAAAATATGAAATTGTATTTCCTCGGAGATAATTCAAAAGATATTCAACATCCATTTCATTGCGATAATTCAATCAACTGACAAATTTTTTTGAGAAGTATGTAAACTACATTCCTCGTAAATTAATTAATTATTAATTGATATGTGAATTAACAATTATTACTGTATTTTATCGATTGTTAACTTCGCGATAAATTAATAAATTTTGTCAGTCCCAATGCTATCAATTTATAAGGGTTATACTGTATTTTAGTTTTCTTATAGTTTAGGGATTAATTCACATATCACTATAATATTATCAGAAACTTGCCTAGCTAGTAAAAAAGCTGATTTGAAAGGAGAAATCAATTTATCCACTATACCCTTCCTTTGGTTTGCTATAGCAAATTTGAAAATACCTTATAAGTATGCTGCACAATCCTATTAGTCTAAAATTACAACGTGTATTCGGATTAATAATTTTGGGGATAGGAAACTAGAAAGTTTTGTTAAGATCTGAATTCAAACTTTTACAGGACCAAAAAGATTGCACCACACCAACAAGTTGAGGACCAACCAGTGAATAATTATGTGTAAAGAAACAAATCAGAAGTCCATCTGGATTAGGAGATTTGTTTGGCTTCATATTTCCTACCACTTCCCAGATGTCCTATTCTTATCGCATTACCATAAAAGAGATGTTGTAAGCCTCAGAAACATTAGAAAATAAATCCATATTTTCGGAAGTAGGAGCAATTTTGAAGAGAGTTTTCAAAATATTGTTTCACAATCTCTGTTATTTGAGGCTTTGCACAAATTTCCCCATCTTCAAAGTTCAACAAACAATCAGTTCTGTTCATGTTTCTTCTTTTTAAAGTTTTTAAATAAAAATATCTAGTATTCTTTACCTAAGTTTATCTCTTGATAATTGCATAGCTATTTCCTCATTGTCATCAAGTTTTTCTAAATTGTGCATTTTCATGTTAATACCATCTTGGATTCTCCTATTTATCTTATGCTTATTAAGTCCGAAACATATTTTCCCCCCAAAATGTTAACTCATATTTCAGCAATATTTCATTAAAGATAATGCAGATTCTACTTATATTCTGGCGTTCAGATGAACCTAGGTTCTAGATATATTAGCACTATCTAGGTATCCAAGATTTTTTTAAATGGAAGTTTTAATTTCATAAACAAATGATTCGATAGGTACAAGTGGGTTTATAAGTTACGAAAAGAATACAGGGCAATGGAGCCATTGAGCCATTGATTATTATTATTAGTGCCATAAACTCAAAAAGTAATTACTATCCATTATAAAGAACGCGCGATCGGGGATACTAAAACTAACTGGGGATAGAGGAAAAGGACAAAAAACGGATACAAATATCAAATCAGGGTCATCCCTTATCTAAGTATTTTACCTAATACCTAATCCACCCCTCACTAATCAGGTTTAGTGATTAATTATAATTAATTCATAAGATTATTTGATAAATGATTACTGTGTATTTTTATTTGTATTTGGGTGAGTGAGGTGAGAGTAGAAGGAGGGAAAAAAATTGAGAGGGAACTTTTTTTGGTTAAAATGGAGGATGATTGTGAAGAGAGAATTGCTGCTAAGAGGTTGAAAATTTGATTTTTTTTCTTTGAATCCACCATTTTTGCAGCTGAAAAAGCTCGATGCCGGCATGGACGTGGTATGAATACCATGCCGGTATTGCTGCTTCCGGCATTGTATTCATACCACGTCCATGCCGGCATCGAGCTTATCCCCCATTTTGAAATTCAAGCCGGCATGATATTCATAGTTATATCAATGTCGGCACACCAACATAGTGTGCCGATGTTGTTGTCGATCGTACATCCATACCGGTATTTGTTGGAAATTTTCATAGATGTTTTCCAGGGGGTCCAGGGGGTGTTTCAAGGCTCAAACTTAAGAGAAAACCATTTGACTAAGCAACGCTAAAAGAAAAATCTCTTAGTAAGATGAACAAACATCTGAATGCTAACAAATTTTTTGTCTTGGGCATTTCCAAAATTCCACATACACCAAGTTAACGGTCTAAAATTAAAGGTTTTGTTCCATGAAAACCCATTAGAAAACTCATTTCATGAAATACAATTAAAAAAACTAAAGTTGACTAATATGTACCTCTGCTTCTCTTTTCTTGAATTCCTTCATGTCGTTTTATGTGTGTGTCCTATTGGGGTTGCTTGTACATCATGTCTTCAGTTGAATTTCAATTTCAATTTTAAGAGTAGCTATTGCAGCTTATTCAATCAAATTTTCCCAAATAGAAAATCAATAGATTTTAGGGTTATTTAAGAACGTGCGATTGGGGATACTTATATTAATTGGAGGATATAGGAAAAAGGTAAAAACGGGATTTAAATAGTAAATCAAGGTCACCCCATTTCCATGTATTTTAACTAATTCCTAATCTACCCCTCATTAATCAGGTTTAGTGGTTAATAATAATTAGTTATGTTAATTGATTAGTTTGAAAATGATTTATAGAAATCTTTATCATTTTGGAGAGATTAGAAGTATGAATGTTGGGTTCGAAATTTTTGGTTGAGATGAGTGACCATAGTGACCAGAGAGATGTCTCCGAGTCTTCACGTTAGCAACAAATATGTCTTTTATGTTGAATCTTCTCCAGATGTAACTTTGGATTCACCATGGCTGCACCTGAAAAACATCCTGCCGGCATTGATATAACTATGAATACCATGCCAGTAGGTTGTTCCGGCATGGTATTCATAGTTATATCAATGCCGGCAGGATGTTTTTCAGGTACCAGGGAATATTCAACCAACACAGTATACCGGCGTTGTTGTCGGTCGTCCATCCATGCCGGCATTTGTTGGAATTTTCATAAATGTTTGCCGCTATCCGGGGGTGGGGGTGGGGTGGGTGGGCATAGCCTCTCCCGGCTGTGTTCGACCTATTAGTCTCGTAGAAATTTTTTCTGGTTTTGAAATTCAAAATCTATTCCGTTTTGAATTTGTTTATGGTTTTGAAAAGTCCACTGCCGGCACAGTCAGTTAATTCTCGAGCATGCCGGTACTTCTAATGGCATAGTATGTTGCTTAAATTTCTTTGCCGGCACATGATGTAAAGTATCCAGAAAATTGAATTTTTTTTCACTTGACTACCGGCATTGATAGATTTCTATCGAGCATGCCGGCATTTAGTGACGGCATGGTCTTCATCAATTCCGGCATGGTCTTCATCACTTCCGACGATGTAAAAAATAATAATTTCCGAGATGGTCTTCATCACTACCGACATGGTCTTCATCACTTCCGGCATGGTCTTCATCACTACCGGCATGGTCTTCATCTATACCGGCATGTCTTCATCACTTCCGGCATGGTCTTCATCACTTCCGAATATATAAAAAAATATCGTTTTCAAAGTGAGGAGCCGGCAGAGAAGGAGAAGAGAATTTGAAAGGGAGTGGGAAAAATTTAGAATTTGAAAGGGAGTGGGGAATATTTAGGTTTCAAATTCCTAACCCTAAAAGAGGTTAATAAGAAGTGAAGATGGAAATGGGGGATATGATTTTGTTTTTTGATTTTAAGTTTTATGATTTTGAATAAAGTTGTTACCAAACAGATTTGTCGTTCCTTTACTGTTTGGAATACGAACCAAAGGAATTGTTCCAGTGCGTGCACTTATCGAATGTCGGAAGCGCAGGGATACTGAAGAAACTAGGTGAACTATAGGTTTAGTTGCTTTGTCTCAACTATACGAAGTTGGTTTAGATTTTTCATAGCGGCTTAATTTTGAGAGTAATCAATTCTGGACTAGGTCCCGGGGTTTTTCTGCATTTGCGGTTTACTCGTTAACAAAATCTTGCTGTGTCTTTTACTTTTCTATTTCCGCAATTATAATTGTTTTTATTATAATTAGAAGTAAAATACACAAACGTTAATTCCGTATTACTTGATAGTGATCATATAGAGTTTGGTTTAGTCCGAACCTATTATCAAGTAATCACACTTTGATTGTTGTATTGTCTCGATCTAGTTTCCATAGACGATCACACAAAGTGTGAATACCGATTCGTTGTATTGTCTCGACTCAGTCCATAGACAATCACTTTTGGTAAGAGGACTTATAGGTGGAAAAGTTTTAGATTGAGGTATATTTGGGTACCCTCGTCTTTTCAATATACAAAATTTGTAATTAAAAAATTCACATACATCACAATTAACACTGAAAAAGCGAGGGTCTAACAACCACACCCAATATTTCGTTCGACAATCAGTATGGACTAACTCCAATATAATTCCAAGAGAATCAACTAGACAGTCAGCCTCAATCAAGGAAAGATATCCAAGAGTTATATCTCTTTCTCAAATCAATAAGCAAATAAACAGGAATGAATCCGTGAACTGATTGGTATGAGAATAACTTGAACGGTACCAAATACCAATGTTCAAGGGTAAATCAATTTCAATCAACAACCAAAGGTTGGATTTACCAATTGATTAAACTACGCACAACCTGTGATATTTCAATTATATAAAGAAATATAATGCGGAAAAGAAATAACATAGACACCAGAAATTTTGTTAACGAGGAAACCGCAAATGCATAAAACCCCCGGGACCTGGTCCAGATTTGAACACCACACTGTATTAAGCCGCTACAAACACTAGCCTACTACAAGTTAACTTCAGTCTGGAATGTAGTTGAGCCCTAACTAAGTGTCACACCGATTAAGGTACAGTCGCGTTCCTTACACCTCTAAATCCTAGTAGGACTCTACGCACTTGATTCCGTTAGCTGATCTCACCCACAACTAAGAGTTGCTACGACCCAAAGTCGAAGACTTTGTAAACAAATCTGCTCCCACAGAAAAGTCTATTCTGATAGATAAATCTGTCTCCTACAGAAATACCTATTCCCAAAGAACAGGCTGGAAATATCAATCAGCTTTCATTAACTAAACTATATGGTAGTAGAACAAGTTATTGAGGAATCACAAAAAATGAGACGAAGAGCTTTGTGATTACTTATTATATCTTACCTATCGGAGATAAATCTTGAGCCAATCTTAGAGAAGATAGTACTCAATGCGATAGAACAAGTAAGATCGGAACACGCAACTACAAAGAAAATAGTTGGGTTTGGCTTCAGAATCCCAATGAAGTCTTTAAGTCGTTAACCAATAATGGTTTTAGGAAAAACCTAGGTTATAGGAGAATCGACTCTAGTCGCAACTAGTATCACACAAGAGGTGTGGGGATTAGGTTTTCCAATTGCTAGAGTTGTCCCTTATATAGTATTCAAATCAGGGTTTGATAGCTTTGAAACAAAGCAATAAATATTCACCGTTAGATGAAAACATGATTTAAGATTCAAGCTAAGTTTGCTTAAAACCAAAGCAATATCTCTCCACATTAGATGGTCTTAGCTTGTTACACACAAATGAAATATACCTTCATTTAGATATAGGTAACCGTACCTAAACGTGTATATTGAGTTGGCTCAATAACAGTTAACCGAAGTTAGCCATATGAACACTTTTGTATTAACCACATTCATCTAACACTTCTAGATCAAATGATAATCAAATTAATCTAATTGTGTTACTCATAGAGTTGTTCAATTGTTTATATTCTCATAGAAGTATACAAGACACAATTGAAACAAAATCGGATTCGATTTAAGAGCATCAATTCATGAACATTTAGCCACGGTTTGCAAAGATTGCATTCCTTAATTTATAAATGTATTTTTTCATGAGTATGAAATCATACTTAGACGATTTTAGAACTTAAACCAACTCAGTTTGCAAACGGGTACGCAAACTTAAGTTCCAGACTTTGGTCACGTCCAACAGTTCGCAAACCGATATGCATACTATAGTTCCGGAACTAACTCGGGTGAAACCGTTCGCATACTGATATGCAAACTTGGTTCCCGGACTTTGACATTTAAAACCGTTTGCATACTGGTATGTAAACTTGGTTCCCTGACCTGAATCATACTATAACAGTTTGTATACTGGTATGCAAACTATGCTATATCCAGACAATGGTTATTTGTTCTAAACTCTCATTTCAATCATTGAAACATCCTTAAAATACGACAATAGTTGTCTCACACAAACTATTATCTTATAAGTAATTTTCAAGCGATCGAATAATCAATACGAAACATTCCGATTCTATATCAAATGACTGTCTCACACAAATCATGTAAGATGTTTCAATGCAATTTTCACATGATCATATTTTGACTCATTATTTTGTTTCCAACAAATAAATTGTTTCCAACTAAACTCGTCAAGAATAATGATGAACGTAGCTAAATCAAAAAGCTTTCCAACACATATTTCGAGAAAGATATAAGCGAGTTAAACTCAGCTCAAAATATCAAATGTGTATAATGTAAAAGTATATATAGCTATACGACTTAATCTCAATAGGAGATAGAATAGAATAGACTTCTGAGTGATAGATAAGTTTTAGTCTCCACATACCTTTTGTTGATGAATTTCCTACAAGCTCTCCTCAGTAGATCTTCGTCCTCAATTGATGAATGTCGTGAAGTCTAAATCTCAACTACACATTCTATCATAATCCGAGACATAGCTATAAGTAGACTAAAAATCAAGACTTATAGTTTTGATCACCTAAACTTGACAAACAAGCTTGAGATAGCAACGCTTGCGAGTTCGACTGAGCAGTGCTCTAACAATCTTCCCCTTTGTCAATTTTAATGACAAAACTATCAATACATATGGATTACAAAATAAAAAAAAACTTTGTAGCTTCTCATCCGACATGCTTGATTTCCTTAGTTCTTCAACATTCCTTGAATTCTTCGTCACTCCAAGTACTCCAGTGATTCTGAACGTGTTCAACTCAGCATCATTGTTGTTGAAGATCCGTAGCCATAGCAATAAAAAAATAGATGTTCTCAATTATTGTTATACAATGTCATAGTATTATTACACAACATCAAAGTTCAATTATATCACAACTTTGACAATAATACTACGGTGATACGTATCACTCTCCCTTAGTCAATACTTCATCTCACAATGAAAACCACCCCCTTTTACTTAATCATCCGTAAACCATATGTATGTAGTGTGAACTACAAAATAATTCTCCCCCTTTTTGTCAATAAAAATTGGCAAAGGTACGCAAACTAACGGGATCATAATGAAATTCTCAAAGAGATTATTCATGACTAAAAGAGAATATATCAACTTTGTTTCGATGATTTCACATAGTCGAAACTTAGTGTAATCATCAAGGAGTTTATAAAAATACAAGATAACTCCTACAATGCTCCACAGCCGCACTCCCCATAAAGATTTGTAATTAAGCACAAGTTCAATTAAGAACGCTCCCCCATAAATGTCATTCCCGAAAGAACAACAAGAGCGACCTTACTTTTACAAAAAAAGAAGGGTTTCTTTGGACAAATTGATACTAAACAAAAACAAACTATTACTACTACTAGAAACAAACGTGGAATTGAAACAACACTTCACTGAAACTCCAAGATTTTATTGCCCAAAAGATATAGATAGGTCCAGGGGAAAGAAAAAAGATAGAAATCTAATGAACCAAAACAATACCAATAGACTGTCGTAAGTGTTGAAACGTGGAAGTATCTAGATGTTTGGTGAGAATATCAGCCAATTGTTGTTCGGAAGGCACAAATTCCATGTCAATGATATCATTTTCATAGAGATTTCTAATAAAATGATACCTGATGTCGATGTGCTTAGTTCTTAAGTGATCAACATGATTCTCAATGATGTGAATCGCGTTATAGTTATCACAAAAGATCTTCATTATTCTAGTGTCAATTCCATAATCAACAAGCATTTGTTTCATCCATAGAAGTTGAGTACAACATGAACCTGCAACAATATATTCTACTTCTCATGTTGAAAGGGATTATAAGTTTTGTTTATTGTTATGCCAAGCCACAAGATTCAACCCTATATAGTAGAAACGGCCAGATGTACTCTTTCTGTCTTCCACACATCTTGCCCAATCGGCATCTGAATAGGCAGTAAGATCAGTCTTAGTATCAAAAGTATAAGATAGACCATACCCGATAGTGTGTTGAATGTATCGCATGATCCTTTTTGCAGCTGCAAGATGAGATTCCTTTGGATTAGCCTGAAACCTAGCACAACATCCAACACTAAAAGCAATATCAGGTCTAGTAGCTATGAGATATAAAAGACTTCCAATGATAGATCGATAAAGTTTTTGATCTACATTTACTCCTTTCTCATCTCGTTGTAGTTTACCAGTGGTGGGCATAAGAGTCAGCTTTGGAGTTGACTTATCAAGACCAAACCTTGTAACAAGATCCTTAGCATATTTTTCTTAAGATAAGTAAATTTCATCCTTGTGTTGTTGAATTTGTAATCCTAAAAAGAATTTTAATTCACCAACATTGCTCATTTCAAATTTCCTTCCAAGAGAGACTTGAAAATCTTTAGCAAGTTTATCGGATGTTGATCCATAGATGATATAATCTACATAAACTTGAGCAATGGCCACATCTTTCCCACTCCATTTGGTAAATAATGTTTTATCAACTCCACCTCTCGAAAAACCTTTCCTAAGAAGAGAAGTAATTAGTTTTTCGAACCAGGCACGAGGTGCTTATTTTAATCCATATAATGCCTTTTTGAGCTTAAAGATATGAACTGGAAAGTCTGGACTTTCAAATCATTTAGGTTGAGCAACATAGACCTCTTCCTTTAAACATCCGTTTAAGAATGTGGATTTTACGTCCATTTGAAATAGCTTAGTCTTAGAAAACAAGCATGATCTAATAAAAAACGAATGGACTCAAGGCATGCCACAGGAGCAAAGGTTTCGTCAAAGTCGATACCTTCAATCTGTGAATATCCCTGGGCGACAAGTCTGGCTTTGTTTCTGACAATAGTGCATAATTCGTCTGACTTGTTCTTGAAATTAACTCTTCATGCAATATTGATATTAATATTGGAGGGACAAGGTACGATCTCCCATACATCTTGTCTTTGAAATTGATTTAACTCTTCATACATTGCATTCACCCAGAAGGGATCACTAAAAGCTTCATCAATATTTTTTGGTTCTACTTGCGATAGATAACAACCAAAATTGCAAATATTTTGAAGTTGTCCTTTCGTCTTAGCCGTAGAATATTTTCCCCTAATAATACTGTTAGTATCATGATTCCTTTGAACCCAGAGGTTCCGTGGAGGAGCACGTTCTTGTTCAACAGGAATATCCTGACTAGGGATTTTCTCCTAGTCACTAGAAACATCAGGATCAACAACTGTTGGAACAACTTCTACTGATTCTGGGATTTCTTTGACTTTCTCAATTGTCTCCGTTTGAGACAATTCAGCGGGAGAGTCATCATGACGAAAATTGCTCAGATCATCAATTATAACATTTGTCGATTCCATCATAACTTGGGTTCTGAGATTAAATACTCAAAAACCACGACTGTTATATGCATAGCCAAGAAAGATACCTTCATCGCTTTTAGAATCCCTTCCTGTTCTTGATCTTTTAGAATGTAGCACTTACTTCCAAACACTCTGAGATAATGTAAGTTGGGCTTCTTACCGTATCATAACTCATAAGAAATATTTAGGGTCTTTGACCGTAGATAGACACGGTTGATCAAGTAGCATGCTGTAAAAACAGCTTCTCCCCAAAACTTTAATGGTTAGTTTTTGTTATGGAGCATTACCCTTGCCATTTCCTGAATGTTCCTATTTTTCCTTTCTGCAACTCCATTTGCCTGTGGAGTAATGGGTGGTGAGTATTGTTGAATTATCCCCAATTTGTCACAAAATTCAAACACCTTAGTTTCCTTAAATTCAGTTCCACGGTGGCTTCTAATTTTCTTTTGCTTGCGACCTTGTTCGTTCTGGATTTTATTAACAATAATCTTGAATTCACCAAGGGTTTCATTCTTATGAGCTAAAAATGCCACCCAAGTAAATCTGGTGTAATCATCTACCATAAATAAAGCATACTTCTTCCCACCAACAGTGGGTTGTTGATTAGGACCGAAGAGATCCATATGAATTAAATCAAGTGGATCTTTAGTGAGAATATCTCGAGATGATTTATGTGGAACTTTCATTTGTTTACACTTTTGACAGGCACCACAGTCACTATCAATCTTAGCATTGATTTTGGGAACACCTCTAACAAGTTTTTTGTTGATGATCTTAGTTAGAAGGCGGTAATTGATGTGACCAAAATGTTCATGCCAAAGATGTGTAGATTCCACCTTAGTCAAATTGCAATAATTACTAAACTGAGTATCTAAGAGATAACAGTTATTTTCACCACGAGTTCCCTGAAAAATTACTTTTCCAGTCTTGTCTACAATGTCATATTCATTCGCATTGAAGACAACTTTATGGCCTTTGTCACAAATTTGACTAACAGAAAGGAGATTAGCAGTCATACCTTTAATGTAAACTACATCATGGATTTCAGGAACGCCAGGTAGTTTGATCGTTCCCTTCTTGCTTATGTAGCAACAACTCTCATCTCCGAATGTTACTGGACCTCCTTCAAAATTGCTTGAATTTACAAACCACGAAAGATCTCCAGTCATATGTCGGCTACATCTACTATCAAGGAACCACTGAAAGGGTGATGTTGATTTTAGAGCCAAAGCTCTCATACTAACACCACTATCCCGTTTAGGTTTTCTTGTTAGATTTGCACACCTTTTTAGAGTAGTAAACAGTTGTTCAGCTTTCTTATGAAGATCACTAGCAACCTTTAGACTTTTCTTGAAAGGTGTACATGTATGTTGAAAATGAACATGAGAACCACAAAACATACATGGACCAACATCTTTAAACTCATCTGAGAAGTTCTGAGTCACATCAGGTTTCACAAAGCCTAAACCTCGCTTATGTCTTGACTTACGACAATTCTTCAGGGAAGAGTTAAAGGAGTTTTTCAAATCCATTGAAGATACTTTGACAGACTTCAAATCCTTATAATTTGCAATTTCCGCAACAAGATCAGAATTGATCCAGATTTGTTCATCCAACTTCTTCTGGAAATTAACTAGCTCTTCAGAGCGTTCTCGAAGATCAGAGTTTTTGATATAAATTTCGCAATGAAGATCATCAATTTATGGTGAAGCGTTTATAGAGACTTTACTGTCCATAGAGTAAGATTGCTACAAACACATACTTATAAGGTCTTTAACGTGTTTGCCTGGTCTGATACTAATTGAAAAAGCAGGGGTCTAACAACCACACCCGATATTTCGTTCGGCAATCTGTATGGACTAACTCCAATATAATTCCAAGAGAATCAACTAGACAATCAAAGGTTGGATCAGAAAATATTCAAGAGTTATATCTCTTTCTCAAATCAATCAGAAAATCAACAGGAATGAATCCGTGAACTGATTGGTATGAGAATAACTTGAACGGTACCAAAGACCAATGCTCAAGTGTCAATCAATTTCAATTAACAACCAAAGGTTGGATTTACCAATTGATTGAACTACGCACAACATGTGAGATTTTAATTATATAAACAAATATAATGCGGAAAAGAAATAACATAGGCACCAGAAATTTTGTTAACGAGGAAACCGCAAATGCAGAAAAGAAATATAATGCAGCTACAAACACTAGCCTACTACAAGTTAACTTCGGACTGGAATGAAGTTGATTCCTAACCAAATCTCACACCGATTAAGGTACAGTCGCGTTCCTTACGCCTCTGAATTCCAGCAGGGCTTTACGCACTTGATTCCCTTAGCTGATCTCACCTAAAACTAAAAGTTGCTACGACCCAAAGTCGAAGACTTTATAAACAAATCTGTCTCCCACAGAAAAGTCTATTCTGATAGATAAATCTGTCTCCCACAGAAATACCTAAGAAGTTTTTGTTCCGTCTTTTTATAAATCAAGGTGAACATGAACCAATTGATAATCCAGTCTTATATTCCCGAAGAAAAGCCTAGAAATATCAATCACCTCACAATAACTTAACTATATGGTAGTAGAACTAGTTATTGTGGAATCACAAAGAATGAGACGAAGAGCTTTGTGATTACTTTTATATCTTACCTATCGGAGATAAGTCTCGAGCCAATCTTAGAGAAGATAGTACTCATTACGATAGAACAAGTAAGATCAGAATACGGAACTACAGAGAAAATAGTTGGGTCTGGCTTCATAATCCCAATGAAGTTTTAAGTCGTTTACCTATAATGCTTTTAGGAAAAACCTAGGTTAAAGGAGAATCGACTCTAGTCGCAACTAGTATCACACAGGAGGTGTGGGGATTAGGTTTTCCAGTTGCTAGAGTTCTCCCTGATATAGTCTTCAAATCAGGGTTTGATAGCTTTGAAACAAAGAAATCAATATTCACCGTTAGATGAAAACCTGATTTAATATTCAAGCTAAGTTTGCTTAAAACCAAAGACATATATCTCCACTGTTAGATGGTCTTAGCTTGTTATATACAAATGAAGTATACATTCATTTAGATGTGGGTAACCGTACCTAAACGTGTATATTGAGCTGGCTCAATAACAGTTAACCGAAGTTAGCCATATGAACACTTTTGTATTAACCACATTCATCTAACACTTCTAGATCAAATGATAATAAAATGAATCTAATTGTGTTACTCATAGAGTTTTTCAATTGTTTAAATTCTCATAGAAGTATACAAGACACGATTTAAACAAAATCGGACTTGATTCAAGAGAATCATTTCATGAACATTTAGCCACGGTTTGCAAAGATTGCATTCCTTAATTTATAAATGTATTTGTTCCTGAGTATGAAATCATACATAGCTGATTTTAGAACTTAAACCAACTCAGTTTGCAAACGGGTACGCAAACTTAAGTTCCGGACTTTTGTCACGTCCGACAGTTCGCAAACCGGTATGCATACTGTTGTTCCGGACCTAACTCAGGTGAAACCGTTCGCATACTGATATGCAAACTTGGTTCCTGGACTTTGACAGTTAAGACCGTTCACATACTGGTATGCAAACTTGGTTCCCGAACCTAAATCATACTACAACAGTTTGCATACTGGTATGCATACTGTGTTATATCCAGACAATTGTTATTTGTTCTAAACTCCCATTTCAATCATTGAAACATCCTTAGAAGAAGACAATAGCTGGCTCACACAAATTATTAGCTTATAAGTAATTTTCAAGTGATCGAATGATCAATAACAAACATTCCGAGTCTACATCAAATGACTGTCTCACACAAATTATGTAAGATGTTTCAAGAAAATTTTCACATGTTCATCTTTTGACTAATTATTTAGTTTCCAACAAATAAATTGTTTCCAACTAAACTCGTCAAGAATAATGATGAATGTAGCTAAAGAAAAAAGCTTCCCAACACATATTTCGAGAAAGATATAAGAGAGTTAAACTCAACTCGAAATATCAATTGTGTATAATGTAAAATTCTATATAGCTATACGACTTAGTCTCAATAGGAGATAGAATATATTAGGCTTCTGAGTGATAGATAAGTTTTAGTCTCCACAAACCTTTTGTTGATGAAGTTCCTCTAAGCTCTCCTCAGTAGATCTTCGTCTTCAATCGATGAATTCCGTGACGTTTAAAGCTCAACTACACATTCTATCCTAATCCGAGACATAGCTATAAGTAGACTAGAAATCAAGACTTATAGTTTTCATCACATAAACTTGACAAACAAGCTTGAGATAGCAATGCTTGCGAGTTCGACCGAGCAGTGATCTAACAATCACATCGAAAATTGACAAATAAAATCAAATGAGTATGGATATATTCGTATTAAGTTGTGCACAAAAAATCAAAAATCCATGTTGAAGCAAAAAAAGATTGTAATATGGTTCCAAGAATCTCTTCATCTTAAAACTTGATGTATGACAAGTGCTATATATTTATATTATGATGTCAATTGTTTTAATATGGAGGTAGGTTCCTTAAGACGGGGCCATAAAAAATTATGACTTATTCCAATGTGGAGTTTATTCTTAAATATATCCGGCCCAAGTCGGGATCATAAATGTTTATTCCTATATGGAGTATTCCTCCGGGGAGGTTTTACTATAATGTCTAACCTTTTATCCGTTTTGAACTACACAACGGTTGTTTACTGAGGTTAGGTATTTGGTCATTTTGGTAAGATTCTGTCACGCACAACAGTTTGTTTGTCGGGACAGACAACCCATGGGGTCCAATTTAAAAAATAGGGGGTGGGTTTGGGCCCCACCATGGTTTGTTGCAATCGGGATTTGCAGTCGGGACTTTAAATCGGTAAGTTCCGGTAGTTTAATGTACAAAATGTGTAATGTAGAACCTAAAAAAATAAAAAAGGCGAGAACTCTACTAATTCTTTAGATTAATAGGACATTATTTGAGTTTCATAGTAAACGTGTAAAACCTCGAGTAACTATCTATATATATGATACTAGTACAATATACAATTAATCATAGTACTCTCGGCTGCACCCACGAAACACGGTTGCGTCAACCTAATCGATTATTCCTTCAATGAGATGAACCTGAAGTGAAATTCATGGGTGCCAAGTGATAGACGCATTTATGTGTATATTTTCATCTCTATTATGTATATTGTTAGAACCCATTTTTGTACTAATTTTGGTATTTTATCCCTTCGTAGGTGTTTTTGGAGAAATAGGCTTTTGCGGCGAAATTGGCTCGAAAAGTTGTTGAAGGAACCTGGGAGGACATTTTCTATTCGGACTCTCATTTTGGATAAGGGGTAACCCATTTCCAAGCAGCTTCTAAGCACATACCGGGACTGGATAGGGGGAGGTCACATTTCTTCACATTTTCAAAAACAGAAACTGGCGGGAAAAAATTCTTTTCACAGCAGAATTTAGGGTTGGATTGTTGATTGATTTTTATGGAGATTAAAGGGCTGAATTTGATTGGGTTTGTTCCTATGGACCTAACAGGCGAGGTAAGGGTGTTGGAATGGATCCAAAGTGGCTAGAACTCGAATTGGAGGAGAAAAAAGGTTAAAAATATCACGGTTTATTTTGGGCAACTTCTTGGTTTATTTATGGAAACAAACGTGAAGAAGAGGAAGGAAACTCTTCTTAGAGATTTGATTCTGTCATAGGAAGAGTTTGGACAGCTTGGATTGACTGAGGAGACGTGTAGCAGTTGAGAAAAGGGAATTATCGTAACTTGCTGTGGAGGAAGAAAATCAAAGATATTCTCGAATTTTCCTTACTTTATTATGTATAAAAGGGTTGGTACGAATCCTAGGAACAAAATGAAGACCTTAGGGGAAAGTTTAGAGCCTTAGAGAAGCCAGAAAAATCATTAGAAGAAGATCGGGTTTCTGCTGCTGCTGCCGGAGAAGACGAAGAACACAGAACAGCGGAAAAAGAAAGTCGCAGAAACTGTGACCATAGCTTTCAAATTCTATACCCTTTGTAACAATTTTTCCAACAGTTAGCTTCAGTTCGCAACAAGTTCTTCTGTAACAGTAGGTTCTGTAACAATTATATTAGTAACAGAATCCGCTGCTTAGCACTTTTCACTCTTTTAATCAACTTTTGAACACCAAAGATGTATTTTGAGAAAGTGGTTAATATGAGGAGCTAAACCCCTTAGCCGAGGCGACGGAGGAAGCCATTGTTCCATGAAAAGTGGTATAGTTCTATTTTAATTATTTATTGCAATTATTTTACATGATTATTTGCATAGAACTTAAATGAAAAATTGTTTTTTATTGAGTAGTTGTGAAGTGTTTTGATGGGACATGCTTGGTTTTAATACTTTTGATGTTTCATGCTTCGTGCTTACAATTATTACTTCAAAAATCTATTAAAGGCAAAATATTATAATCACTTTAAAAGAAAAAATTGCATGAATATTGATTAGAATTTATCACTTAATTGGTCAATGGTGGAATCCAGAGTCTCGGTATTTTCTTATTATTGTTGAAACAACTTTATTTAATTTTCGAAAATCCTTCACAAGCCCGAGTTGAACGAACTCTACTTATCACTTTTCACATCAACTTAAAATTCACATCAATTTTTGGCGCCGCCGACGCGGACTAGTTTTTAGGGTTTTAGATTTATTTTTATTTATTTATTTATTATTTTGTTCTATTTTACGTTTTTGGGTATTTATCTTTTGTCTACAGGTTTTGGAACATAAAGAAAAAATTGAGCCAAGGAGTTTGGTGATGTCGTAAAGACTTGGAGCTAAAGATTAAAGCGAAAAGAACGGAAAAGAAGACAATTTTATTTTAGTTTATTTTTTTTTTTAATTTAGGGTTTTGTTTATTTTAGAAAATAAAATAAAATTGTATTAGGGTTTCTTTATTATTTTGTAATTTTTCTTTTCTTTTTTTTGGACTTTTGGACTCTGGACATTATTTATTTTTTATTATACCCTACGGAAGGGTACCTTTAATTATAAAACTGTTTGCAGAGAAGGAGGACAATTACGATATTGTCTCTGCACCTTGGGTTCGTACACTGACACAGGAGTCAGTGGCCCGAGTCGACTACAACCGATTCATCCCCCGTCTGGAACGGGAGGTAAGATTCTGAACACTCGCGAATCCCCTGTCAGCGAGTTACTGTATTCCTTAAGGTGCATATCTGCTGAGGATCTGAATACAGACAGTTATTTTTCTAGTAAAGGGCAAGGCCTGGCCATACAAGATAAGGGTTCGGATTTCATCAACGTTCTCTTCTTGCCCGCCTTAGGAAAACGATACCGAACGCGAACCCAAGCTTGAAATTTTGACTAGAACGAGACCGATAGGGTAACGAGCTTGTAGGAAAGTCGTTCAAAAGGATCGTATTGGGTATCTTGTTAGCCTAACTCAAAGTTCAGGAAGATTACTGTAAGTCGATTAGAGCCGCCTTGTAACCCAGGGAAGCGTTGCCAAAGAGGTAGGGGTATCAAAGATCCTCTGAGCTTCTCCTACTTCTCTTCGACTTACTTTATTCGGATCGTCCTACGAGGTTTGCTAAAATTGTACCCAGTTTCCTCTTGGAAGAGTAGAAGATGGTCTAGAAACAATCTAAGTGGAGCCATCATGCTTTTTGTTTGCTAAAAATCAATAGGTTTGATTTGGTTGAGTCGTCTTTGATTTGTGATTGCTCATCCTTCCAATTTGGAAACTCTTGTATGCATGAACGTAAAAAAGACGCCCTAGGTAGATTTGTTAAAGAAAAACCTAGCAGTTCTAAGCGTCTCGATTACCTTAATCTAGAGAGTCCGATTTTCGGAGAGTCCTGTTTTGAACATTCTCCTGAAGAGAGAATCCCTAATACTCCGATAGTACAAGAAATGGCTACTTTGAAAGCTTTGTTAAATCCGACTAGGACCACTCGTCCCTCATGTATTAAGCTAGCTGACACAGAAGCCAATTATGAGCTTAGACCTGGGACCATACAGATGCTCCCAATCTTTTTAGGGAAATAAAATGAAAACCCCTATTTCCATGTTAGGGATTTTGAAGAAATTTGCAGTACCCTAAAAATTAGAGGCTTAGATGTCGATGCTTTGAAACTTAGGTTATTTCCCTTTTCCCTAAAAGATAAAGCCAAATCGTGGCTGTATAGTTTTGCTTCCGAGTCAATCGAAACATATGAACAACTTACATCTGCCTTTTTCAATAAGTTTTTCCCTAGGCATAAAACATCGTCGATTAGGACGCAAATCTTCACATTCTCACAACAAGAGGGAGAATCTTTGTATAGGTATTTGGAAAGGTTCAATGATTTATTAACACAATGTCCTCACCATGGTTTAGAGAAGGTTAGGTTAGTCAGATCCTTTATGAGGGTTTAGATTATTCCACAATATCCACGGTTGAAGCTTTGTGTACAGGTGGGTTTGAGAACCAAACCGTTGATGCGGCAATGGCATTTTTGAATGAAGCCGCCGAAAAGACCCAACGATGGGAAAATAGTAGGGAACCCCGGAAAACAATTCTTCTAAGTAGAGGAAACGTTAATAGGGTAGAAGGAGGCTCTGAATCAGATGCCAAGATTGCAGCGATAGCTAAAAGGTTAGAAGTTCTAGAAATGGGTCACACTAGTGGTAGATCGTAGCCTTTTTGGGAAGGCCATAATAATGAAGAGCAAGCCAATGCTCTCTATAATAACACTAGATTCGAGAATCGTCAGAAATTTGACCCATATTCAGAAACCTATAATCTCGGGTGGAGAAACCATCCGAACCTTGCATGGTCTTAGGGCCAGAATCAAGGTCAGTTTAGTAACTCTAATGCTCCTCCAGGTTTTAGTTATGCTAAGAATCCTTCGGGACAAGGTCAATTTCAGAATCAGTCGGATAAGAAAATCCTAAGCCTAGAGGAGTCTCTCGTTTTGTTAACTCAGCAAACTGCAAAATTTCAGCAATCAGTAGAACTAAGTCTACAAGCTAGTAACAAGATAGGACAAGAAAATAGTCAGGCTATTTCCGAGTTGAAAACCCAGGTAGGTCTGATAAATGAGTCTTTGAGAGAAAAAGGTAGGTTTCCTAGTCAAACACAACCCAACCCTAGAGGAGTTCATGAAGTAGGTACAAAACCATTGAATCAATTGAATGCTATTAGAACCCTTAGGAGTGGTGGAATTGTAGACAATGAGGTAACCATGCCCGATAGTGAACATACTGTAGTTCACCCCTCAGGATCTCACCCCTCAGGACCACCCATAGTTGAGGAGACCGATAAAGTTTCTGATGATGTCAATTCAGTCCCTGGGAGGTCTGATTCTGTGCTTAGAGCCCCATTTCCCCAGCTATTAGTACCAACAAAGAAGGAATCGAACTTTAATGACATATTGGAGGTTTTTAAGCAAGTTACCATAAACTTTCCTTTATTAGATGCAATTAGGCAAATTCCTGCTTATGCCAAGTTCCTTAAGGATATGTGTACGAGAAAGCAAAAACTTAGCGTCCATAAGAAAGCCTTTTTAGCTAGTCACGTAAGTTCAATCATTCATAACACCACAACTCCAAAGTACAAAGACCCAGGTTCCCCTACCATTGCTTGTACAATAGGTAAATTCCGGGTAGAAAAAACTTTACTTAACTTAGGAGCCAGTGTGAACTTACTGCCATACCATGTGTATTTACAGCTAGGACTTGGTGAAATGAAACCTACTCAGATGACACTGCAGTTAGCTGATAGGTCCGTTAAAATTCCTCGAGGTGTTATCGAGGATGTTCTCATTGAGGTCGACAAGTTTATTTATCCAGTGGATTTTGTTGTGCTAGATACCCAACCTGTCCCTGACCTAGAGAACCAGATACTTGTGATTTTAGGTCGCCTATTTTTAGCTACGTCTAATGCGATCATAAACTGTCGAAATGGTGTGATGAATTTGTCTTTTGGTAATATGACTATGGAGATGAACATTTTTAATGTCAGTAAGCTACCTTATGAGCTCGATGACACATGTGTTGAAGAGGTGAACATGATAGAAGCCTTAGTTCAGGAGTCATTACCAAACATTTTGTCTTAAGACCCATTAGAAAGCTATCTATCCCATTTTGGTTTAGATTTTGACGACGATAGCACTATTGAAGAAGTGAATGCACTATTAGATTCTACCCCTGTGTTAGACACTAATAGTTGGAAAGCTAGGTTCGAACAATTACCAGCTTCTGAGACTACCTTAATTCCTTCTTTAGATGAGCCTCCTAAGTTGGACCTCAAACCACTACCCGACACTCTAAAGTATGTGTTTTTAGGCCCATCTGAGACTTTACCTGTGATTGTAGCTTCCGATTTGGATAGTGATCAGGAAAGTATGCTAGTGAATGTACTTCAAGATAATAAGGAAGCTTTAGGGTGGACTATAGCATATATTAAGGGTATAAGTCCTACTGTGTGTATGCATCAGATTCATTTAGAGGAAGACTCCAAACCTTCTAGGGAGATGCAACGTCGACTGATCCCTAACATGAAAGAGGTAGTTCGAAAAGAGGTGCTCAAGTTGTTAGATGCGGGTATTATCTACCCAATTTCAGATAGTAAGTGGGTCAGCCCTGTTCAGGTTGTCCTCAAGAAATCAGGTATCACTGTAGTCCAAAATGATAATAACGAGTTAATCCCAACCCGAGTGACCACGGGATGGCGTGTCTGTATTGACTATAGGAAATTGAACAAGGTCACAAGGAAGGATCACTTCCCCCTTCCTTTCATCGACCAAATGCTAGAGCGATTAGCTGGACATAGTCATTATTGCTTCTTAGATGGCTACTCCAGATATAATCAGATCGTTATTGCCCCAGAAGACCAAGAAAAAACCACTTTTACCTGTCCCTTCGGTACCTTTGCGTATAGACGCATGCCTTTCGGGCTATGTAATGCCCCTGTGACCTTTCAGCGTTGCATGATGAGCATATTTTATGATATGGTAGAACGGTTTTTAGAGGTCTTTATGGATGATTTTTCAGTGTTTGGTTCATCTTTCGATGAGTGCTTGCATCATTTGACATTAGTGTTGACTAGGTGTAAGGAAAAGAATTTAGTGCTTAATTGGGAAAAATGCCATTTTATGGTTAAACCAGGAATTGTGTTAGGGCACATCGTATCCTCTAAGGGTATAGAGGTAGACAAAGCCAAAGTTGATCTTATTAAGACTTTACAGGTCCCAAAAACCGTAAAAGATATTAGGTCATTCCTAGGACATGCAGGATTTTATCGTCGATTCATTAAGGATTTTAGCTTGATTTCTAGACCTCTTTGCAATTTGCTTGCAAAAGATGTTAAGTTTGTCTTTGATGATGCGTGTTTAATGGCTTTTGAGAAGCTTAAGAGTTTACTCACTACCGCCCCCATAGTCCAGGCACCTAACTGGAACCTACCCTTTGAGATTATGTGTGATGCTTCAGATTATGCTATAGGCGTTGTGTTAGGACAGCGAGAAAAAAATTTACTTCATGTGATTTACTATGCTAGCAAAACTCTGAATGATGCCCAACTGAACTATACAACTACCGAGAAGGAATTGTTAGCCATCGTGTTTGCCTTGGATAAGTTTAGATCCTATCTACTGGGTTCTAAGGTCGTAATCTATACTGATCATGCTGATTTGAAATACCTTTTGTCTAAGAAGGATACTAAACCTAGATTGATTAGATGGATCCTCTTGTTGCAAGAATTTTCTCTAGATATTAGAGACAAAAAGGGTGCAGAAAATGTAGTAGCAGATCACTTGTCTAGGCTAGTTGTTGATCATTCTAATGATTCCCTTCCTATAAGGGATAGCTTTCCTGATGAACAATTGTTCTATGTTTCCCAATCACCTTTGTATGCACATATAGTGAATTATCTTGTTACTGGTCGAATGCCTCAACATTGGGGTAAACAAGATCGTTCTAGGTTTTTAGCCGAGGTTAAGCATTTCTTTTGGGACGATCCTTATCTGTTTAAGTATTGTCAAGACCAAATTATTAGGAGATGTATACCTGAGAGTGACCAGTCCAGTATTATCTCCTTTTGTCATGAACATGCATGTGGGGGTCATTTTAGTGCTAAGAAGACTGCTGCTAAGATATTGTAGTGTGGATTTTACTGGCCTTCATTGTTTAAAGACTCCCATAGTCATTGTGTTTCTTGTGAGCGTTGCCAGAGGTTAGGAACCATTTCCCGTACTAAATATGATGCCTTTGAACCCTATTTTAGTGATTGAGGTCTTTGATGTGTGGGGCATTGATTTTATGGGTCCATTTCCTAATTCTTTTGGTTATCTTTACATACTTGTCGCTGTAGACTATGTGTCTAAGTGGGTTGAGGCGGTTCCGTGTAGAACAAATGACCACAGGGTCGTAGTCCAGTTTTTGAAAGAGAATATACTTACACGTTTCGGTACGCCGTGAGCTATAATTAGTGATGGAGGTTCACACTTTTGTAATAGACCATTTGCTTTGTTAATGAAACAATATGGTATTACCCATAAAGTAGCTACCCCATATCACCCACAGACTAGTGGTCAGGTAGAGGTTTCCAATAGGGAAAATAAGCGTATTCTAGAGAAAACAGTTAATCCTAATAGGAAAAACTGGTCGTCGAGGTTTACTGATGCCTTATGGGCTTATCGTACTGCGTTTAAGACACCCATTGGAATGTCACCCTATCGTTTAGTTTTTGGAAAGGCATGTCACCTTCCTGTTAAGTTAGAGCATAGAGCCTACTGGGCTATTAAGCAGCTCAACTTTTCACTTGACAAGGCAGGAGCTCATAGAAAGCTCCAGCTCAATGAGTTGGACGAGATTCGTAAAGATGCATACGATAGTGCTAAGGAGTATAAGAACAAAATGAAACTTGTGCATGATAGGAATATTTTACGAAAGTCATTTTCTCCAGGTCAAAAAGTTCTTCTGTATGACACTCGTTTGCATCTATTCCCCGGGAAGTTACGCTCTCGGTGGACCGGTCCTTTTGTGGTCCGTACTGTTTTTCCTCATGGCGCTATTGAAATTGATACACCAGACGGTAGTAGTTCTTCAAAGGTTAACGGTCAGAGATTGAAGCCCTTTTTAGAGCCTTTTCCTACAGGTGATGTTTAGGAGGTCCCTCTAGAGGACCCTGTTTACCTTGATTGACCATCGAGGCGATTTGTATGTTGTATATTATTTTTGTAGGTTTTTGATTCCACTTCACCCAGGTACTATCTTTCCGACTTATCTCTTTACTGATTCCTAATGTTATTTATACTTTTGGTACTGTTCTTTAATTAGAAACATTGAGGACAATGTTAGATTTAAGTTTGGGGGTGGGGTAGAAACTTTTTGTCCCTTTTTGTTGTAATAAATAAACTCCAGAGCCTAGAAATTTATGCCTATTAAGGATGGCACTAACTAATCTAAGTGGATGGAAACATTTTTGTTTAGGAGTTGATGGATCAATTTGACTAGATGGAAACGTCTATAAGAGTCTATTCATAAAGGCACAGAGCTCAGGTGTTAGAAATAACATGATAGTTTCACCATATCTCGGAATCATCTTATTACTTCTGTTTTTATTTTTGCAAATTTTTATGTTGATGTCTGCTGAGTTGAAATAGAGTGATTGAGATACCAAAAAATTAAAAAATAATAATAATAAATAAATAAAAAAGACCAGACCAATTAGACCAATCGGAATAAGTATTAACACTTGGATAGCAATATGTGTGTGCTCTCCCTGTCTCCGTCGCCTAAACAAGCGTGGAATGCAGGATCCACGGGAATTACCATGTAATCTGCTGATAAGAAGCATGCGCTTGGATCCAAAAGATCTAATCATGTCGTTAAAAAATAAAAAATAAAATAAAAAAGGGTTTATTATAAAGTCGACCACTGGTTCCCTTGTATATGCCAGCTGTGTTGATGTAGATTTAGGATGTCGACCACTAGTTCCCTTGTATATGCCAGTTGTGTTGATATTAGTCCAAACCAGTATCTCAATCCACTAGGTCATAGGTTCATCTTGGCATTGAAGTCCATTCGCAACCATCTATTTCTATATCCATCTTCTTAATCTATTCATGTGATTTGTTTGATTCCGGATATTGATGTCCATAGTGCGATTATCTGAGTAGAGCTCTGTCACTTATATATGAATTTTAGTATACTCGAGTGCAAACTCATATACAACAATTGGAATTTCGCATCAGGGTACTTCCTCCCGTAATCAATAAGTATGCCAACCAAGGAGGTTCTTTAGTGCATTCCAAGGGTCTGCGTAGATAGCTAGGGTCTGGAGTAAAGGTTTTGTGGGTACACCTCTAGTAAACCCTCCCGAGACTATAACTCGGCCACTAGGGCCACCTAGGGGTTTAAAGGCTTGTTGCACATGCTAAGTGCAACCGACGATGCCTACGACAGTGAGTTAGGATTTTATTTTGTAGTTGTAATTTGCTCGGGACTAGCAAATAATAAGTTTGGGGGTATTTGATAGACACATTTATGTGTCTATTTTCATCTCTATTATGTATATTGTTAGAACCCATTTTTGTACTAATTTTGGTATTTTATCCCTTTGTAGGTGTTTTTGGAGAAATAGGCTTTTGCAGCGAAATTGGCACGAAAAGTTGTTGAAGGCACCTGGGAGGACATTTGCTATTCAGAATCTCATTTTGGATAAGGGGTAACCCATTTCCAAGCAGCTGCTAAGCACAGACCGGGACTGGATAGGGGGAGGTCACATTTCTTCACATTTTCAAAAACAGAAACTAGCGGGAAAAAATTCTTTTCACAACAGAATTTAGGGTTGGATTGTTGATTGATTTTTATGGAGATTAAAGGGCTGAATTTGATTGGGTTTGTTCCTATGGACCTAACAGGCGAGGTAAGGGTGTTGGAATGAACCCAAAGTGGCTATAACTCGAATTGGAGGAGAAAAAAGTTTAAAAATATCACAGTTTATTTTGGGCAACTTCTTGGTTTATTTATGGAAACAAACATGAAGAAGAGGAAGGAAACTCTTCTTAGAGATTTGATTCTGTCATAGGAAGAGTTTGGACAGCTTGGATTGACTGGGGAGACGTGTAGCAGTTGAGAAAAGGGAATTATCGTAACTTGCTGTGGAGGAAGAAAATCAAAGATATTCTCGAATTTTCCTTACTCTATTATGTATAAAAGGGTTGGTACGAATCCTAGGAACAAAATGAAGACCTTAGGGGAAAGTTTAGAGCCTTAGAGAAGCCAGAAAAATCATTAGAAGAAGATCGGGTTTCTGCTGCTGCTGCCGGAGAAGACGAAGAACACAGAACAGCGGAAAAAGAAAGTCGCAGAAACTGTGACCATAGCTTTCAAATTCTATACCCTTTGTAACAATTTTTCCAACAGTTAGCTTCAGTTCGCAACAAGTTCTTCTGTAACAGTAGGTTCTGTAACAATTATATTAGTTACAGAATCCGCTGCTTAGCACTTTTCACTCTTTTAATCAACTTTTGAACACCAAAGATGTATTTTGAGCAAGTGGTTAATATGAGGAGCTAAACCCCTTAGCCGAGGCGACGGAGGAAGCCATTGTTCCATGAAAAGTGGTATAGTTCTATTTTAATTATTTATTGCAATTATTTTACATGATTATTTGCATAGAACTTAAAAGAAAAATTGATTTTTATTGAGTAGTTGTGAAGTGTTTTGATGGGACATGCTTGGTTTTAATACTTTTGATGTTTCATGCTTCGTGCTTACAATTATTACTTCAAAAATCTATTAAAGGAAAAATATTAGAATCAGTTTAAAAGAAAAAATTGCATGAATATTGATTAGAATTTATCACTTAATTGGTCAATGGTGGAATCCAGAGTCTCGGTATTTTCTTATTATTGTTGAAACAACTTTATTTAATTTTTGAAAACTCTTCACAAGCCCGAGTTGAACGAACTCTACTTATCACTTTTCACATCAACTTAAAATTCACATCACCAAGTATAACCAACTCTTTTCTGTGATATTCATAGGTGCAAGTATAACCAACTCATTGCATATTTCCAAATGTCTTAACCGAGTGTGAAAGCACAATAGCAGCTTACGTGTCGGCTCCTTTAAAACCCTCATGTTTTAGTTAGGAAACCACGTGGCTATTTTTTCTTTTGGTTTAGGTTTCCTTTTATTTCTTCTTTTTTCTCATATGCCAGGAACGTAGTTTGAGGCCTACCTCATTTATTATAGGGCCTACCTCATTAATTTAATTTAAGCTACCTAAATTTTGGTCCCAACTAGATAGAGGATAAGGGATGCTTAAATTGGATGAAATTATTGAATTATTATGGTTTTACCTATTTTCCATTCCCATATTTCCTAAATCCCATCCTAACTATACAAATTATATTTTGTCAAACTATTTTTAGATTGGGTAGACAAAACTCACTCTATTATTCCCCATAGTTAACCTAAACTCTCACCACTGCCACCAAATTGGTTGGAAATTAATTCTCAAATAACATCTTGATCAAGTTTGAAGAGGAATGAGAAAACTTATTTTTATTCCATGCATAATATAATAGTCAGATGCTTTTATTCCATACATAATATGATTGTCAGATAGAGTACAATCGTTGAATTTGGGGATAATATGATAGTCAGGGATGGGCAACTAAAGTAAATCAATACATTCACATACAATCGTTGAATTTGGGGATAATTAGGTACGTAAACCTAATTGAAATAGTAAACTTACATGTTTCCCTATAGATCAATCATATCAATACAAAAATTAATTGTTTAATAAAGACATAAAAAATTAGTTACCTTACTAGATTTGGGAAAAAGTAATTTGTAAAATTAATTAGATTAGAGAGAGGAAAAAAGAAGATCTTGTTTGATGGTTAGTAGTGGTAGATTAATAGGTTTAGGATTATAAATCTTTTTTACGATTTTTTGTTTTCTTTTTTTGTTAATAGGCGATTTAGGAATTGGAATCGAGAGAGCAAGAAAGAAGATGAAGTTTGATCCATATAATAGGGCGGTTTTTTTACCCAAAAAATTAATTTATGTAATGTGGATGGGATTTATGGAAAATGGGGATGGGAAACAGGTAAAACCATTATTATTATCGATTTTTTTTTTTTATGAGAAAAAGTAAATTTGATTAAAGATAGGCTTCACAAAGTGTGAAAGCTATCTAAACAAGATACAAACATGGCTAGAATTAGCTCATGCGAATAACAACATTCCAGTTACAAATAACGGTGCTCCAAGAGAAGCCATCAAGATTTTTTGTGTGCCTAACCCAATTAAAAAGAGTACACTTCACCGCAATCACTAACTGGTTCCAGTTTCTTCTCCTGGTACCATATAGACGATTGTTTCTTTCACTCCAGATTTTCCACCAAATGGAAAAACGAAGCAAACCCCAAAGTTTATGCTCCATCTTCTTACCTTTATTGTTTGGCCATTCCCATACAATTTCCTTAACAGAATCTGCAAAAGCCCAATCTACTCCAAAGTTGCTGATGAAATAATATCACAATTTGTAAGTTTACTTACAGTGCAAGAAGAGATGCATGTTTGTTTCTTGTTCAGTGTTGTAGAAGAGACAATTACTATGATTAGATTTACCAGGTTTTTGTAGATAATAAATTTTAGGAGCACCATTATAACAAAGAGTCCAAACTAAGAAGCAAAATTTTAATGGTACTCCAGAGTTCCATAACTACTTATAAGGAAAAAAAAGAAATCCATCAACATCAAGAGATTTATAACAATTTGTAACATAACAAGAGGATTACTTCTCCTAATTCCTGCTCATTCAAGTTTCTGGAGAAATTCAAAGACCAAAATGTTTCTGCAGAAATACAATCCCAGAAGCATTATTTTTTCTGGATAACTTGTATAAGGAATTAAAAGAAACCTGCAGTGAAGCATCTCCAATCCACCTGTCTTTCCAGAATAGCACTCTACTACCATTTTAACTGTAAACAACAATTTTGAGTAATATGGTCTCTAGCTTTAAAAATACCTGACCATAAGTGGTGCTTATTAGACATAGTAGGGGTGTTTGTAAAAAATGAAGAGAGATTTCCACCAAATTTTTGATGAATAATCTGTCTCCGTAAATCCCTTCTTTCAGATCCATACCTCCAAATCCATTTGCAGTGTAGAGCTTTATTAACAAGCTTGAGCTTCTTAACACCAATACCCGTTGTCTTCTTAGGTATAACAGCTTTAGACAAATTAACCCAACTTCTCTTCTTAGAATTAGCAGAAGAACCCCAAATGAAATTCCTCATAATCTTCTCAATTTCTTTCATAACTGAGACATGCATATGTTACAAAGATAGATAATACATTGGCAAGCTTGCTAAGATATTGTTTACCATTAACAATCTTTGTGCTTTAGATAAGTATCAACCCTTCCAAGTAGAGAGCTTTTGATGATTTTTTTGTATAATAACATCCCACATAACTTTGCACTTTGACTTACTACCCAAAGGGAATCCCAGGTATTTTGTTGTCAATTGAGATAATGTACAACCAAAAGTGGAAGCACATAATTCCCCAATATTGTCAGTGGCAATACCCACAATAGTGTTTTTTTCTGTAAATTTACTTTTAAACCAGATATAATCTCAAAAGCAAAGAGAATGTTTTTCAATTTATTTACCTGAGTAACAGAGTCATCCAAGAAAACAACAAGGTCATCAGCAAATTGAAGGTGTTGAATGGATGTCCCATTAGGAGCAACTTTGAAACAAGAAATCAAGTAAGAGCAGCATCTTTCTTCATCATTAGAGATAGAATCTCCACCACCATGATAAAAAAAAGAAGGTGATATTGATCACCTGTCTAATACGTTTATGAGACCTGGACATTTTTGTAGCTTCACCATTGATAAGAATTGAGAATCTAGCATAAGAGATACACCACTTTATCCAACTTCTCTATAAATGACCAAAGCAAAATATCTCCCCGGTAATATCAACACATCCCCAATATATTGATGTTATCAAAGGCTTTTTCAAAATCAACTTTGCACACAATACCTAACTTGTTGTCCCTCTTTCTAGAATCAATTAGTTCAACAACAATCAACATCCCATCACTTATCTGTCTCTCATGAACAAAAGCAATTAGGAATTCGGAAATAATATAAGGAAGAACATTTTTCATTCTCTCTGCAAGAATCTTAGAGATAATCTTGTAGACACTCTCTATGAAGCTTATAGGTATGAAATTATGCAGAGAGACTGCCCCAGAGCACGTAGGAATGAGCTTAAGATTAGTGTAATTGATCCTCCAGTCTAAAGAAGAACAAGTCTCAAACTATTTAACAACCCTCATCAAGTCTTCTTTGATCACATCCCAAGCAAACTTGTAGAACTCCATAGTGAAGCCATCATGACCTGATGCTTTATTTAAACCAAAATGCCAAATAACCTGCTGTACATCTTCTTTAGTAGCCTTTCCAAATGTATATTGTCTTCTACAAAAATGGAAGTCATCTGCAGATCATCAAATCTAGGTCTGATAGGAAATTGCTCAGAAAATAGATTCTTGTAGAAATCAGTGGTCTCCTTAGCAATCTTATTGGTATCATAAGAGATGTTGTCATACATATTTAGACAGTTGATACTACTCAGCTTGTACTTAAAAGAACCATTTTGATGAAGATATTTTGAGTTCCTTTCAGCATCCTTAGCCCATTTATATTTGGCTCTCTGACCCACTTTTTTGCTAGATTAAGAGACATAAAATCATGTTTTGATTTTTCATTTCTCTTTGAACAATGTCCTTTGTAGTTAGAATTGCATTCTCCTCCATACAAAATCTATACCCTCAATTTCCACTTCTAAGTTCTCCAGCTGAGCTTGCAAATCACCTATTTAAAATATATTTCCAAGCTCTAATAAAAAAAAATAGCCCTTGCAACTTCTTAGCAAATATGAAACTTGGTATTCCAAAAAAAGAAAGATTATCCCACTAAATTTTTAAGTTCTCCCTGAAAGCGGGATGCTGAAGTAATTAATTAAGAAAAATAGGAGTATGATCTTAAATAGTTCTTGTGAGTCTAATTTAAGACAAAGAAGGACAATGAGAGTGAAAAATCTGTCCAATCTAATCAAAAGTGGAGGGTTGTGAGAATTTCTCCAAGTGTACTTACCATCATTCATAGGAAAATCCATCAAAGAATGACTTCTAACAAATGTCTTGATTTTTTTTTATTTTTTTTTTGCTAGAAGTACATCCCCCAGGATTATTTCTCTCGAATTGGAACAAGACGGTATTAAAGTCTCCATCAACCACCCATGGATCCTCAAACAACAGTTTAATATCATTCAATTCACTCCAAAATTGCCTGTAGTAGCCATTATCAGATGAACCATAGACAGAAGTGAAATCCCAACAGAAATTATCTGACACATTTTTGAATTTCACAGATAGAGAGAAAGATCCAAGAAGACAATCCTCCATAGTGACTACTCCATTTTCCCACATAACAATGATACCATCAGAAGCACCAATTGAAGGAACAAAGATGTAACCACAGCCATTGTTACCCCATAATGATCTAACCAAAGCATCATCAACTTGTTTCTTTTTAGATTCTTGAATTGAGAAAATAGTGATATTGTTTTTCCAAATTGCATTTCTAATAGCATCTATTTTAGTGTCATGACCCAAACCCCTAATGTTCCAACACATAATTTTGTGGTCCATTAAGAGTTTAACAAATCCTTAGAACATACAATTAGATGAAAACCATCGAACTCAAGTTAGCTTAGACAACCTCAATACATTTAGCGATAGGAAGAAGATAAACTTGTTCCTCATCAGCAGGATCGTAATCACCCAAACCATCTTCTATTTATTAAATTTTCATACTGACTGCTGAAGACAAATTCCGTAAAACCAAGCTTCCACAGATGTTTTTGGTAGTGGGATGATCACAAGAAACCCCCATGACTCTGCTTGTAGTTCTGAATCTTTGAGTTCATGTCGATAGCATCACCATCCCCATTAGACGAAGAAGAAACATAAATTTGAATATTAATCTGAAATTCCAACGGTTCAAAATTTGAAAAATTGTTCTCTCTTTGGTTATCTAACGACAAAGATGCACTGGATGCAATCAACAGAGTAGAAACAATTTGATCATGGGAAGGAGTAGGACCGGTTGCAAGTTATGGGCTACAAACCATAGGAACCCCCTCCCCCCATCTGGCCAATATAATGATCCAGCGAATCGTAATGATTTGAATCACGAACTTGAGTCGAGTCAAGTTTTGAGGTACTTAACACAGGATCCAGGTCACTGATCAAATGATTCAAAGACTCAAAGAGGTTTGAGTCATGGGCAAAAGTAGAACCGACTTGCGGAGACTTAATTTGCGAGTCATCCATATTATTCATTCCCCCATCTGGCCCATATAATGACTCGAACCCCAATTCACATTTTTGTTTCTAACAGTGACCTAAGGAATACGGATATCACCACTAAAACCCGAGTCACTATCCTCACCACTAGGCAAAATAGGTATGACAGGGGTACCCTTTAACTGAGCTTTGGATACCCGACTATATACATGCTTTAAATGCCTTAGCACCAAAGAATTAAGATAATCATTGATTTGATCTTGAATCCATTCAAAACTCAGCCAATTACTTTGAAAGCAAAAAGCCACTAGAACTCTATTAAAATCGACAGATACCTTAATTTTACAACTGTTTAGTTTGGAAAAAGTAACAGATGTCTTGTGAATCCCAACCAGCTTTCCCCATGGATGAACAATGGACTTTAAGAACTTATCACTCCAAAAATGAAATGACAAACCTCTAATACCTACCCAGTGAGAAAGATCATTATTCATAGCTCTATATTGATATAAGAATCCGGGGGTTTCCAATGTTTTAGTGATATTTTTTCTTTTCCAATCTTAAGAGTTTGTTCTTCCTTGAACTAATCAAACATATCTCTCGATTTAGCATTGAAAAAGCTAATTTTCCACTAACTCCTCTAATCCCTAAATTACCAACCCCATGAAACTTCTTCAATAATCCAGCGGCAATACGATTCCAACCGGAGAACGAGTTAATGATTTCCACAGCATTACCGTACGAATATAAATCTACATAAGTATCCACTTAAATAGAGGGTTCCAAAGCTGGAAATCACATTGAGATTCATTTTGATCATAACTGGTAATCGGCTCAGGAAAAAATGAAGACCATAAAGAGTCCAATGCGAACCATCTGAACCAGAAGGAATGCAGATAAAATGCTTTCTTGAGTCCAAACTTGATATTTTTATATATGAACCAAACGAGTTTGAACACATCTCAATGAGTAAAACCACTTGAGTAAACCTTTGAGTCCATTTTTGAGGATTCTTTGATGAAAAAGAGATAGCCTCCAAAGAAATCTTATAGACCCATTCAACTGCATATTCAGGAACAAAAATCCAGTTGCAAAAACCTTTGAATCTCTTCAATATCTTTCGGTCTCTAGTTTTTCCTCTAGAGATCCATGAGAGTTCAAAAGATTTCAGATCCAAGAACACAGACATAGAATGTTTCATATCAAACAAGAAGAAAATAGATAAATGGCAACAAGAAAAAACTCCACCAACCAATAAATCTCGTCCTTAAGGGGAAGGATCAAAGATCCATCCTTGGACGGCGGAGAAGTTCAGTTAGCACACTGCTACACTGATTTGATCGAAGATCAAAATGGGTAGCAGGCTGAGTTTTTCGAAAGAGAAAATCGCCAAGAGAGAAGCTCCATAATCGCCAAGAAGTTGATTTCTTCAATTTCATTTCCATTAATTCCTAATAATATAATCTAAAATTTAAATCTATTCCATTTCCATTTCATTTTCATCTTCAACAACCCAATTTTTTTCTCTTTTTCTCCCTCTTTTTTTCACTTTCAAACTAAAACATCGTCGATTATCGACAATCTTATTTTTTTTCTCTATATAATGTTCGAAAACATCAAGATTTAAACAAGTGGAATTACTTATCCTAATGAGAGTAATTCAGGAATTGCACAAGCGTTTCAAAATAATTAATCGAGGAATAAAACGTTTACGGAAGACGAATAAACTCTTAGCGAATACAAGCAATAGAAATGGCTTGAATCAGGTACTTTTCTATCAACCTAATCCTCTAAATTAGGTTTTCACAACATGCATTCACTCAAATATTGAAAAATATGAAATCAAAGTTTTCTAGTTTAACCAGATCAGTCTATATTAATGTACACATCAAAAGACCTCATAATATGGTTCAAGTACTTCTGAGTCCAAATACGAGTCGAGTTGGTTTGGTGAAAGCCCGATCAACTATTTCATCTAGGCACAATCCACTGGGTTAACTAGGTCACGGTTAACAAAAATGCACATACATGGTACATTATATATGAAGTATTCACACCCGTTAATAATAAAGTTGAAACTACCAACATAAGGATGAAACATACTGTTAACCCTAATTGAAATTTTCATAATTCAACGTTACTGACTGATAAACAATCTTATCCTAGTCCAATTATGATGAAAATTTTATAGCATATTCATCATATAGGTACTCCAACCATACTAAAATCTAAGAATATTTAACGGCTATATAAAAAGATATGTTTGACGTCATAAGATTATTTCAGATTATGTTTATGCAGACAAAGCTGGAAACATCACATACTTTTGAATACTTTCCATGGTTGGATCTTTATGAAACTTTTACAGGAGATACATTACGTCAATATGTAATGTACATTAAACTTAAACTTAATCCAACGGTTGAAATTCATAACACTAAGGTATTATGTCTTTTTTTTTTAATATAATACTAATTAATTTTATTAAAAAAACTTGGGATATAGTGAAATTTTAGTCCTGGCTAAAAGAGTAATCTAATCATCTTAGAGATTTTATTAATGACTTAATTGTCGTTTCTACTAACATAAGAAAAAAATGTAGAAATCAAAACTAAGACTAATGTGTTTTATCTCCTTGATGATGTACCTTTGGTCCCAATAGGTGAAAAAGATACTATCGACGATGAAAAGATGAGGGTACCAAAATACACCATAATCTTTTGTTTCAACCTATAAGTCCTCTACAGAAAGTGATCGTCTATGGACAGAGTCGAGACAATACGACAATTCGGTTCACACTTCATGTGATCGTCTATGAACACGAGATCGAGCAACAAGATAACTTGTGTGATTGACTATTGATAAGCACGCAAGTGTGACGCATTTTAACCCATAACTACATTATCTAGGACTCATTTTATTTCTAATAAAGTTGTTTTAAGTCTTTTCTAGGGAATAAGCTCTTGCGGCAAAATTGGCTCGAAAAGTGGTGTTTTACACCCCAGGATAGAGTACTAAAGGCACCCCAGAAATGCACCGGAAGCACCCCAAAAATGTGTCGGAGGAACCCCGGAAAAATTACTATTTGCACCCCATAAGACAAGTGCTAAAGGGACACCCGTGCAGGATTAGGGGGAGGACATCTTCTTCTCAAATTCAAAAAATGAATTTTGGCGGGAAAACGTTTCTCTTCACTGGCAGAATTTCGATCGGATGTTTGGACGTTATTTATTGAGATTCAATCCCTTAAACTTAGTGGGTAGACGTGATATGACTATAGAAAGCTAGTATGGGTGATTTTATCGATCAAATTTGGATGGATAACTTGGTTTAATCCAAACAGGGAGTTGGAGGAAAAACATGAGCTTGCACGAGTTGTGAGAAATTTAAACGTGTACTGCACGTGCTTGGAAGACTTAATCGATATCCTGGAGCGTGAAGAAGGTATAGAAGGAAAGAATACAGCTTCAGATGCGTGAAAATCAAAATCATTGATAAAAATGGAAAAAATATACCCGAGTAAAAGAAGATTATTTGTAGTTAATGGAGGAGATTCAATGTCGAAATGATGTATAAATAGGTTCCTAGGATCACATAGAAGGGGTGTCGAGAGTTTGGGGGAGCTTAGGAGAGCCAGAGAAGAAGAAATCACGAGTTGTAGAAACACGGGTTCTGATGCTGCTGCTGCTGCAAAACTGAAGAACACGAAGAACAAAAGCCTGTAAAGGAAAGTCGTTGAAAACTGTCGCTTAAATGCGACAGTTCCCAACTCCTTTCCAGCGACCGCGGAACTGAGTCTACAGCACTTCTCTTGTATCGTTCATTTTGTGACGATTTTTGTGCGTCGCAAATTACTGTTTTTCACTAAACAATTTTTGAGCAAATAAAAAATATTTTGAGAGTGTCTATAATATGAGGAGCTAAACCCCAACACTGGGACGACGGAGGAGGACGAACTTCATACATGGGTAAATTTGTTTTATTCTTTTTTATGACTTTTGCACTAAAATTAATTGAAATATGATTTGATTAAATTGGTTGTCATTTGATTAGATGGTTCATGCTTAGCTTAGGTGATTTGATGTCCCATGCTTAACATTTACAATCAATGTTTTGAGAATCTACCTTGGCAAAAATAGAGTCCATGTTTATATTTCTTGAGCTAAAATTGTTGAGAATAAATAAGTGAACCTTATGTTATGAAGATTGGCTAAATCCTTAGTCCCAGTACCTCTTGCACTAATTGTAATATTATTGTATATTTTTATTAAATTTAAAAACTCGAATCTTCACAAGTCTCAACGAACCTTTTACTACAACAAACTTCAAAATCACATCAATTTTTGGCGCCGCCGACGCGGATTTGTTTTTAGATTTAGAGTTTTTAGATTTTTATTCTTTTGTCCTTTTTACGTTTCTTGGGTATTTGTCTTTTTGTTGCAGGTTTTGAATCAAAGAGGAATTGGAGACGAAATACCCGGGGGATTAAAAGCTAGACAAAGCGAAAAGAACGGAGAAAAGATGAAGATATTTTATTTTTATTTTAATTTTTAATTAGATTTTATTTTTATTTTTAGATTTCATTTTAAGAAATTGTAAATAGGACTTTATTTTTGTAAATTTTTATTTTTGAACCTTTTTTTTTTTTTTTGGGACATTGGACTTTAGACTTTATTTTTTTTTTAAACCCTACGGAAGGGTTATTAAATACAAAACTGTTTGCAGGGAAGGACGACGATTACAATATCGTCTCGGCCCCTCGGGTTCGTACACTGACACAGGAGTCAGTGGCCCGAGTCGACTACAACCGTTTCATCGCCCGTCTGGTACGGGAGATAAGCTTCTAAACACCCGCGAATCCCCTGTCAGCGGGTTTACTGTCTTCCTTAAGGTGCATATATGTTGAGGTTTTGAATACGGACTTTAATTTCCTAGTAAAGGGCAAGGCCGGGCCATACAAGATAAGGGTTCGGATTTCATCACCGTTCTCTTCTTGCCCTCCTTAGGAACACATAACCTACGCGAACCCAAGCTTAAAATACTGATTAGAACGAGACCGATAGGGTAACGAGCTTGTAGGAAAGTCATTCAAAGGGAAGTATTGGGTATCTTATTAGTTTAACTCAAAAGTTCAGGAAGATTACCGTGAGTCGACTAGAGCCGCCCTAATAGGAAACGTTGCCAAAGAGGTGGGGGTATCAAAGATCCTCTGAGCTTCCCCTACTTCTCTTCGACTCACTTTATTCGGATCGATCTAGAGAGGTTTGCTAAAAACGATACCTAGTTGCCTTTTGGAGGAATAGAAGCTGGTCTAGAAACAATCTAAGGGAGCCATCATGCTTGTTGTTTGCTAGATTTTATAGGTTTGATTTGGTAGAGTCAGCCTTGCTTGTGATTGTGTAGAATTCCCTTGCAATTAAGAATATCAAACTGGTATGATAGAAGCCAATACAATGAGTATCGACCTGAATTTGATTATGGACATCATCATTTTTATGACCATTGTGGGAATAGTAGTTGGGAACGCCAATCTTTTAAAGGTTATGATTCATCCCATGGTGAGCCCAAGTACTATCCACACACGAATTGGTCTTACGAGAATAATTCTGATAATTCATCTTTACTAGAGTCGACATGTAAGTTAGCTGAGACAGCACGTAAGTTTGCAGAAATGAATAACTTAGTTATGGACGAAAATGCAACGAGTGAACTTTCTTTTCCTTCTTTCCTAGATTATGTAAGGAAATCATGTGAGTCGACCCAAGAGATTTTGTTAGAGACCCAAAAAAGAACTTCTCTAAAAGATCTAATTTTTCAAAATAGTGTTTCAAATTTTACCGTTGATATCAATGGTGAATATTTGCCTAATTTAGAGGATGAGGTTAAAATAAAAGACACTAATTATTTAGATAAGGTTCAATCATCTTCGTATTATTATGATGATGAGGATAGTAATAATGAAGAATCTGAAATATGTAGGCATAGTGATCAGGAAACTATTAATCCAATTGAGCTTTGTAATGATTATATTATTTCTAGTTCAAATCTAAATAATTTTTATGATTATTCACCTATTCAAAAGGACAAGGATTTGATTAGGGATATCACCGTTTTAGACGATGTAGTTTTTCCTTTTGATTACGAAGCCGATAGTGGTTTAGAGGAACGGGTTTATTCTGAAAATGCTGTTTTAGAGTCTAGCGACTTAGAAACAATAGTCTTAGACGAAGAAGATAGACCCGTAGAGATGAGTAAAGATGCACTACCTGATAATAACTTAGAAAAATCAATTGACCATTTCCAAGAATCTGATGATCTAGAAATTAGGGAGATTGTGACTAGTCTATCTAGAGACACTGAAAACTCTAAGTTTGGGGGTGATTATCACTTCCCTAGTACCTTACCTTTAACTCTCATAAAGTCCCCTCACTTAGGACTTGATATTTGTGCCTCGACCATTTTACAAGATTACCTTCATACTCGTTTTCCCGAACCTAATGATGTCCAGGAAGAAGTTCAGTCGTTAGAAACCCATCCTCTGGTTGATGTGGTTTGCCCAGGCTATGATACCCAGATTGACTTTGTTTTCCCACCAAATAGTTTTCTTCCAACTGTGGGAACGTTTATATTTCAAATGTGTCGAATATTAAGTTCTGAGACTAAGTCTAAGTACTTTAGGTTAATAGAATCGACACATTTACTTAAGAATGACCACTACTCTCATTCTGGTCAATTATGTAAGTCAAATCTGATTGACTTAGAGGATCCTCAGTTATTTAGGTTATTATTGTGTGCTTCTAAGTTCCTATTTGAGTTTTTCCAGACTTTAGGACCTAATAATTCGGATCCCACCTATGAAGAAAGGCAGCCAATGAAAATATTTTATTTAGACCCTTTCATAGAACCTGAACCTGAACCACAATTAGATTTAGATATCTTAATCGGGAAAATAGATAAGGGCATGCTAGTCTTGTTCATTTTCTTGTTTATTGCAGTTTCCTTTGGTCAGCTCTATTTGGTTTTGAAAACCTACAGTTGTTCCGACTGTTATTTTATGATTCGAGTGACTAATCCTTTCCTAGTCTGGCTGAAGACTTTAAACTTAGCACTTCTTGGGAGGTAACCCATGCTTATGCGTCGACTACGGTAATATCCTTCCTCACTTCCTTTAATTAGTAACAGTTTCTCTTTGTTCATGTTTTTAATTTCATCTTTATAACATTGAGGAAAATGTTAGATTTAAGTGTGGGGGAGTGATTAACTTTTTGTTTATTTTTGTAGGAGTTTCCTTATCATATTATGACCAGCTGTTGAGCGGGTCTACTTTAGGAATTTACTTTTATGATCAGCTATTGAGCGGGTCATCAAAAATAAATAAAAATAAATAAATAAATTGATATGACCAGCTGTGGAGCGGGTCTATTATTTTTGTTTTCTTATGACCAGTTGTTGAGCGGGTCTTTCTCTATGTTACACAAATGACCAAAAAAATAATTTATTTGTTTTTGTTTTGATATGACCAGCTGTGGAGCGGGTCTATTATTTTTGTTTTCTTATGACCAGCTGTTAAGCGGGTCTTTCTCTATGTTACACAAATGACCAGCTGTTGAGCGGGTCTATTCTTTTGATTCACATGACCAGCTTTTGAGCGGGTCTCTCTTGGTGTTACGCAAATGACCAGCTGTTGAGCGGGTCTTGAGGTTTTGCTCGAGGACTAGCAAAATATAAGTGTGGGGAATTTGATAAGCACGCAAGTGTGACGCATTTTCACCCATAACTACATTATCTAGGACTCATTTTATTTCTAATAAAGTTG
>JAJJMB010011372.1:0-16323 GCA_023531105.1 Papaver atlanticum | reverse complement strand
TTCGAAAATCCTTCACAAGCCCGAGTTGAACGAACTCTACTTATCACTTTTTACAACAACTTAAAATTCACATCAAGGTCCTCATCCAAGTCCTTGAATCTCTTGAGCTTTTCAGTGTCACTGCAGTTGGGCTTCTTGTTATAAACAATGCAGTAAAGATTCTTTCTCTTGCTTTCTGGGAGAGAGCGCATTAGAGTATTTGGACTGGGATCCTCAAAAATATGAGCCCTTTTCTTAGCTTTCCAAGCTTCCTTCTTTTTCAAAGCTATTTCAGCTTCCATTCTAGCTTTGGTTTGGGCCAGAGCGGGGAGGGTGTTGAAAGGGAAGCTTTTATTGGTGGAGAGGCTGGAAAGTAAGTATTGGCAGCAACTTGGTTTTGAGGATTTTTAGTAGTTTTGGTATTGTTAGCTCTTGCAGCATCTTTCATCTTTGGTAGTTTTTTCTTGTAAGCTCCTAAGATCTTCTTAGTCAAATCTAATCTTTTGTTTTTGATTTGACAAGCAATAACATCTGGATGCAGAGAGGTAGTATCATCAGCAGATATGTGATAGGCTCCAAAAATGAGAGGAATACTTGAAGATGAGGCAATGTTTGCTATTGCTTTTCCAAGTTCTAACTGTTTATCCTTCTTCATTTTTGCTTCAAATTCAGCTGCAGCATCAGCATCAGTATAAGGTATGTAGATGGCATCTTTTCCAGCTTGGCCAATTTTTTGTTGTTGTGTTCTTAGTTGGGGAGTTGGTTGAGGGGTTGGGATAGTTTGATGCAGGGGATGATTTTGGTTTTGTGGAGGGTTACAAAGGGGACTAGGGTGATCAAGGATTCTGCACACCTTACAGAATTTTATGCCATTTAGAGCATAAGCACATTCTAGCCAGTGTGAGAGAGTGGATGATTCAAAAGCTTCAATTCCAAACTTGGGAGATCTGGTAACATTGATGGTAAACTTAACTTCCAAATTTTTCTCAAATCTATCTCTTCCATAAGGCTTCTTTGCATCTTGATAGACTCCAATTGGACTAACAATGTTTCTGATATCAGGAATGATATGTGCTGGGATTCTCTTAATGAGTAACCAGATCATGACCTTAGAGAAGAGTTCTTCATCAATCAATTCAGGTCCACCAACAGGAACACCAATTAACACCATAAGATTGTCAAAAAACCCTCTAGTACCTCCTTTCCTCAAAGTGTAATAATCTTCTTCATGTATAGTTCTGATTATGTAGAAATTCCTCCTTTTGTTCCATACATTAACTTCAATTCTGCTTTGCATTTCGCAGTTAGCATTAATGAAGCTACTCACTCAAGAGGTTTGGAAACAGATGTTGCTGCAAAGCTTTCCAATAAAACAGCCTTTCCAGTCTTGAGGTTGTTTGGTTTTGACATTCTCAGCATTAATAAAGACCTTTGGGAACAAATCCTCAGGAATATTGATGGATGAGTTCATTTTGTGAACTAGATGATCAATATTATCAGGATTGGAGTTTGAAGTAGAAGCCATTAGAATGAAGGAAATAAGGAAAATGAAGTATAAGGGATATGAGTAATGTTCAATGTGAGGCCAATAGGTAATGGTAATTTTCTTAAGAGAGAGGGAGCTAGAGCAGGCTTTAATTTGAAAAAGGTCACGGGTGGAGTTTGATGCTCGTTGTACTTGTGATAGATCACTATTTGTTTGTATTTTATGGTCAAACAACAGTAGGTACTTTGACGCGAGTTCTGATGGTGTAACCATTTACCACTGGGATTTGCTTTGTTGCTGAGATCATGAACTTTGTTGGCTAATGGCACCTTGGATAAAGACCTGTCAAGCAAAACCAAACTATACACTGTTTTGTTAGTAACATTGTAGTTAATCATAAGTGAAGCCGATGTTACCAGTTTGTAGTTTGTTTTATCCTTGTCGGGATTTGAAGGATAATACTGAGAAGCATAATGTTGACCGGGTCCAGGTGTCGGGTTGAGCTGTTGATCCATAACCCAATATCCAGCTAAGCGGTTATAGTGGTCTTTTTTCCAGTCAGATTTCCAATCAGCATTCTTTAGTCTTTAATTCAGCTTGGCTGAGTTCTGGTACGCAAGCATGTTAGAGGCACACGTGCTGAGCACCGAACTTGTTATTTCGCCAGGTGTGAGAAAACTGCAAATCCAATTACCATCTGTCAAAGGATAAATGATGATAGAGGTTAAGTAAGGGTTAGGAACAAGGCTAGCTGGCATGGCTAGGCAATTAGCATCAAATAGCGAGGTAATTGAAATGACAGTGCAAGTTGAGAAAGGTTGAGTGATGGAAGAGATTTCTCTCCGGGAACCGCTGCCCACTAAATGTAAACCGTTCCGCAACCAATCCACAAAATCCTTTAAGAGTATCCATTTAATCGTCGGGGCGGTTTTTCAATTCCAAATCTCTTGTTCGTCTTTTCTTATTCTATGAGAAAGGAAAAACAAATCTGATTCTTCTTTATCATGGCTGATGGAAATAATACTAGTGCAGTGGATCGAAAGGGTAAGCGCAAGATGCAAGAGGTGGATATTGAGCCTCGTATTCACTGGTGTCACCATGAGTACTGTGTTGATTATTTGCCTTATGGAATTGCTTTCCCTCAAGGTTGTGAGTCTCCTGACTTTTAAGAGAGCTTTGCATGGTACTTGGATGATTTGCAGCACAATGTTAATGTGAAGGTGGAGGAATGTTTGGATCAGATGGGCCTCCTGGTGTAATTCATGAATTATTGATCGACTCTCCTGTCGAGAGGTTGAGACAGTTTTTTAAACAGCCAAAGCCTGCACCAATTAATCAAGATACAAGCAATCCATTTGAGGATCAGGGTGATGGTACTTTTCCAATCAAGAGCACCAGTCGAGACAGGAATGTTGAGATCGACCCTAATCCTGAAGGAGTGTCTGACGTTGGTGGGATTGGGGCTCAATCTTCCAATGCTAAACCTCAAAGGCCTAGCTATGATGATGATAGTTGGTTTTTGTATGCGTATCATCCCAAATATGGTCCTTTCAAAGTGCATGAGGGCGTGGCAGTTGTTGTTGATCGATTTCTTGTGTCTGGTTTGAGTAGGGTTGGATTTCAATCCATTACTCTTGTTGCTGACGAAAGGTATATGGTTCATCAACTGGCTGCTAGACCGTGGCGTCATGATGAACCCATGCATTTCCCAGTAATGGATGCTCTTTGTCCTGCAACTGGATTGATTGTTCGAGCCATCTTTACTAGTGGTGTGCAACCCGCCACCGATCCGGTCCCAGATCCAAATTATCCAACCACTGTTCCTTCTGAGAGTGAGCCAAAAAACCCTGTGCCAGATCCTTACAGTGATAAAGATGATGAGATTGATGCTGATTGAGATGTAGCTACTGGTTCTTCCCAAAGGTCCAAGCCAAAACAGCGAGTTGCCGAATTTTTTCTGTTCGCATGACTCGGAACCGGACTCGGAGCGTCAGCTAAGGGACTCGGAGCAAGGTTGGACAGAAGAAGCAGTAAGTAGCATTTGAGGTCTTCCAATTCTAGCACCTGCAGATTAAAACTATCTTTTTTGGGTTTTGTCAGTTTGCTTGAATTGAGTGGGGAAGTATTCAGCAATTGGTTTAAAGTTTGGTTGAACAATTGATTTCTGTTTAAACTCTTTTGGTTGGTACTATGTCTATTGAATTTGTAAGAACAATCATGCTTGTTTTTTGGTGATTTGATGTTAGTTGTTGGTTTAAATTGGTTTTGAATGTATTGGTACTGTGGGTGATTATGCAGGGTATAGTTTATTCTAGGTTGAGTATGATTTAGCAGAGAGAATAGTAAACCATGATGAAACATAGACAAAGGGTGGGGGTTATGAGGGAAACTGATCTTGATAAGGGAGAGTCTAATTTTGGGTTTATAGCTTTCTTTTAAAGGGGGATTGAGGTTGATATTGGTGCTAGAGATACTATCAGGGGCAGTAATTGATCCTGTGTTTTCAGAGCTTCCTGCATTACTTGTGATACCTTTGATTATAGTAATTTCAGTGATTTCTAATGGACCTGTGAGATTTGTGATTGTTGTGAGATTCCTACTTCCTCTATTATCTGTGATTGCTGTGATTGCTGTGGTATTCCTGCTTCCAGAGACCTGTGAAGTATTGTGATTGAGACAGTTGCAAAGACAGTGGTGATTTTGTTTAGAATTCTCCATAGAATCAAATAATTAAGAAGCCAAAAACAGAGTAAGCACCACTAATTAAGTAACTGGAGTGATAGCCATAGAGGAAAGTAAGAACTGAAAGAAGTCCGGCGAGGAAATCCGGTGGAAAGTAGCCGATAGTTCAGGTAAGGACAAGCATAATGCCTATTTCGAGCCGGAAAAAGAAGAAAACCAGTAGAGGTGAGAAAGAAATTCCGGTGGAGAAGAGAGAGAGAGTCGTACAAAAGAGAGAGACTTTGAGAAAAATTTATTCATCCAATTCGTGGCAACTGTGAATATGTATAAACTTTGGCTTTATGAATCTAGTGATGATTTTGCAAATTGGAAATTTCATAATCAGCCAACTATCTCCATCTTAAGCCAGGTCATAAACCCAAAAATAAGTTCTAATTCTCTATATAAAAACAGAGTTTTTTCGAGCGCTTTGGTTAACCGGAGCTTCTGGTTGATTCTGGCCCCACCATTAAAAATTTCGGCCAATAGAAATTAAGGAGAATCTTTGAGACCCACAATATATCATTCGTCCAATCACATTCTAGGATATAATTACTTAAAATATATAATCTTGAAAACATTCCAAAACAGGTATAAACAACTTTAAAATTACCATTAAAAAAAATCGATTACAGTATTTATCATGATTTCATTAAATATGCAATATTCATCATGATTTTATCATAAAATTAAATCCATCATAAGAATTAAAAAATAATCCAATATCCAATGTCCGTTTATACTTTTTATAATAGAACTCGCCAAAGTACAGCTCCAAACTACCGGTAGAAAAGAATACTTGAATTTAATTGTTACAATTAAACTTTCAGATAATATTAAATAACCGGATCATTGATTAAATTTAGATCAACGATTAAAAGAAAAATACCTGGTTTGTGGATGTCACACATGAATCGAGTAATCTTCTTTCGAGGGCTTATAAAACCTGGCTTGATTGGGGTATACCCAGATTAATTGGGGTATGCCCATATTTAAATGGACATAGTGCCCTTACTAAGGGGAGGCCAAAACAGGGTGAAGTTACTTTAGTACCCCTGCATTAATTAACCTAAAAACTAAACCCTAAACTTAAAAACTAAAAACCGTTTAATCTTCTTCTAATCTATCTTCTCTAATCCCTCTGCTCTTCTCCTTCCTTCATCTTATTCCATCAACCTAAAATCAACCAAAAATTTTGATTTTGATTTTCTACAAAAAATGGTTGATTCTAAACGATCAAGTAGCAATAGAGATTCAACAGGTAACATCAAAAGATCCAAATCAGAGGAAAAAGGTAAGGGAAAAGTTGGAATGAGTAAACCCGAGAATGCAAGCCCTGAGAATGTTGAGAAGAACCCTCCACTAGCGAAAATAAGATTGTAAGTGATTTCTAAACTCAAACCCATTTTTTTTTTTTTGTGTTTTGATTGTTATATTAGATTAGAAATCGAAAATGATGATTTTCAGGGTCTTCAGTCGGCAGGGTTTTTTGAAAAATATGATGCTGGCCTTAGGATGTAAGTATTAGTCGGCAGGGTCGTAACATGAATATCATGCCGGCTTTTCATGACAGCCATGGCGACTGTGAAACATTAACCAGGGCCGGAATGGTAATCAATAACCAACCCTGCTTACTTTCCTCTAGTCGGCATATTCTTAAAATTGTACCGTTCCGACTTTATGTCACGGTAACCTAATTTTCTTGAGTTAACAGTCGGCAACTTTCTTGAATAGGACCCTACCGACTATGTGTTAGTCGGCGTGGTAGATGATTACAACCATGCCGACTAAGTATTAGTCGGCAATGTTTAAATTCTCGACCTTGCTGACTAGGTGAATAGAACCATGTTTCAATGTGTATAATTTTCATATCTTTTATTTGTGTGTTGTTTATGAACAGTCCTAGCAATCCCCTCAACTATGAAGAATGCACATCATTAGAGGAGGAAGAAGAGGAGGTTGATCCAAGAACTTTTTTCAAGGCATCTGACTTTTCTGGAGTGAACCCCTATTACAATGAGGCTGGTGACTACATAGGTAACATTGTAGTAACCAAAATTGCATGAATAGAGTGAATTACATCTTCCCATATTCTGTTTTCTGTTGGGTATAACTAAAGGTCGGCAAGGTAACATTGTCGACTTTTCAACAACCGGTAATGTTAGAAATTATTTGCATGCTGACTATATGATAGCCGGCATTGTAGGAAATATTTATATGCCAACCATAAGATAGATGGCCCAAGATAGTCGGCATATTCTTCATTTATAGACCATTCCGACCAGAAATAGTCGGCGTTTTCTTCATCCGAAGACTATGCCGGCAATACTTAGTCGGCACCTTATTCAAACGTCAACCTTGCCGTCCAAAGTTAGTCGGCACCTTATTAAATCTTCGACCTTGCCGACTTTTCACATTTTGAGAACTGAAATTTTTGATCGAAATCGAACTCATAAGACAGACAAAACGTTTAATCTACTAAATTCTATTTTCAAAATTTTAATCTAAACTCAATTAGTTAAGCTAATCATAATTTTTAGTGTTAATTAAACAAGGGTATATTAGCCATTTAGAAAATACATGGTTAAGGGGTGGCCTGTTTTACTTCTAAATGACCCAGGTTTTGTCTCATTAGGACATTGGAACTAAGCATAAATCACCAAGCAATGTGATATCAAAAAAAAAAAAAAAAATTGTTAGCAACGACAAAAAGAATAAAAAAATTGGAATCATTAAAAAATATAGTAGAAAAAATAAGAAAAAAAATCGTGGAATTTTTGATGCAATTATCTTGGTAATATTATTCATTCCATATTTTATCTAGAAATAAATGAAATAAGAAAGCATTCATTCCATATGCAAAAATATAATGATAAGATAAAACAATTTCTATTATTGGACGTATAATGCCTGATATATTTTTAGACAAAAATACTTCACAAGTAAACGTGCCCATCTAAAAAATATAATATAATTGCCCTAAATTACAAAAATTACTAGATTTTGAGATTTCGGTTGATATTGTTTGCAAATTAAAAAATATTTTCTATTATTCATTCCATTTTACCAAAAATTAAATAAAATAAGAAAACGTTCAATTCATATGCAAAATATAAAGATAAGATAAAACAATTTATATTATTGGGCGCATGATGCCTAATATAATTTTTGACAAAAATACTTAAACAAGTAAACATGGATATCTAAAAAAATATAATAATTGCCCTAAATTATAAAAATTGCTAGATTTTAAGATTTCGGTTGATATTATTTCCAAATCAAAAAAAAATTCTTATAGAATTTTTTGGGTTTGGTAACTCATTATATAAAGCATTTGAGCAAGAGCCAAACCTCATTGTTTGCACGTTGTATTTTACATCCGTAGTTTTATCAATTTTTTTCTTTTGTTTCTTATTATATTATTTAGGTTTTTGTTGTCAAATCTTTTTTTCTTTGTTATTTTTGTTTTGCATGTAGCATCGAAAGCGTAACCCCTTGATAGTTGTGGCGATTAGAGCTCATACACTACTGATATTAGAGGTGAAGAAGTTAATCTTGATGGTTTCGTTTTTGTATTCTTTTTTCTTTTGATATTAAACTTGAACCAAACTCTCACAGGCTTAAGACAAGGTATTGATCCGGAAAATCAGTGAGCAAAAAAATAGCCACAAAAATGGATGGGATGGGAAAAGTCCATCTGCTCAACTCTCTTTTTATTATCATGTTTATAGTAATTCTATAAATTGCATGATTTTCTCCCATCACATTCCACTGTTCCATGCGGGAAAAAAAAAATCAAGATTTAATAAATCAATTGTGTTTTCTTTTTCTCTTTCTTAGAGGCTTAAGTGGTTCCCAACTCATTATTTGAATTCATCTTACGCTTCCGAAAGCAATATATACTCCCTCCGTTTCTAAAAAATAGGCTGGTTTGTGTGCAAATTTACACACAAACAAGCCTATTATTTAGAAACAGAAGGAGTAACATTTAAGGTTATATTTCCCTTCCCCATGCTTATGCAGTTTTAGCATGTTGAAGTAATTAATTTCTCCTTGCAGTCGATCCAAGATGGCTTCAAAATAAAAAAATAAAAAAATTGATCCAATATCTCGGGTTATTTGGATTTAATCACATTATATATGAAAATCATGTACAACCTTTCAATTAAAATTAACCATATTGCAGAGATGGAGACTTTTCTGGAGATCGATGATGTCATGATAGATCATATATGTCTTGAAAGGATAACACTTTTCCTGTATTTTGTTCTTCCAAAATGTGTATGAAATATTTATTTCCAGTTCAGTGAGAACTTCTGACTGTAAGTATCTCGAATTTTTCCTATTCAGTTCGTCCTTCGGTTTTATCCCCATGTTAGGATCACCACCATGCATATTTGTAAAGTCGTTGCGGATAATTATTTTTATTTATTTTTATTTTTGGTTTCCAATCAGGTGACTGCTATGCATCTCCGCATTTATCAAAACCATTTTTCGGGAGCAAAGGATAATAACACTCATGCCCATCTTGGTTACTCATGTACTCTTTGTCGATAAGGGTTTGGTTCAGGTTAAGCTCACTACCCAACTCATAAAGTCTTTTGTGCAAACCATTCATACAGATTTGGACTAACATTTTCCTTAATACTCATGTATATCACTCCTTGAAACTTCCCTTACTCAATAGATAGCGTTTTTGAAACCTGTATCCCAGTGAAAATCCAAATGTATTGTCGTTACGTAGTTATGTTGTAAAATGCAAGGCAAAAAGTATTTTTTTGCCATATTACACATGTTTGGATAAATTCAATCATGTCATTCCCATATGTACAATTCAAATAGGGCTACAAGAGAATGAATATTTTTCTCTCTGCGTCGGACACGAAAGTGAACATGCTGAAGACTTGAACCGTCAAATAATAACAGCACAACTACATTTATGATCAGTTTATTTTTGGATCCATCCTGAACCCAGACAAGTCTTTCAGCGTACAAGTTAACACATAGTCAAATACTAACTCTTTATTTTTCTACCATTTTCTCTGCTGCAACTTTTTTGGGATGAACGTCGATCTTGGATCTGTTGATTTAATACCATGCAGGGTGAAGGGAGCTTCTCATTTATCATCCAAGTTATGTTTTGTAACTTTATTCCTTCGTATCATTCAGAAAAATAGTAGAAATACTTTAGAGTAGAGAGAAAGAAAACAATAAAAAGTGCACTCTACTAAGACCCTATAGTATATTGGAGATGATTCATTAAAAGAAAGTTCTAACACATAAAAATAGTAGAAATACTTGAGTTAACAGTCGGCAACTTTCTTGAATAGGACCCTACCGACTGTGTGTTAGTCGGCGTGGTAGATGATTACAACCATGCCGACTAAGTATTAGTTGGCAATGTTTAAATTCTCGACCTTGCTAACTAAGTGACTAGAACCATGTTTCAATGTGTATAATTTTCATATCTTTTATTTGTGTGTTGTTTAGGTTCCCAGAGGGAAAAATATAAGATATCCCTTGTCTTGTTAGCAATGCAGCAGAGCTATTGGAATTTATTCACAAGATTTATCCTTCTTTAGAAGATCCTAAAGATGAAACTGAAGAGAATTGCCCTGTAATAAAGTTACTTCTGATGGGTAAGAAAGATCCTGATGAATTTCTAAGGTTTATGAACAGTCCTAGCAATCCCCTCAACTATGAAGAATGCACATTATTAGAGGAGGAAGAAGAGGAGGTTGATCCAAGAACTTTTTTCAAGGCATCTGACTTTTATGGAGTGAACCCCTATTACAATGAGGCTGGTGACTACATAGGTAACATTGTAGTAACCAAAATTGCATGAATAAAGTGAATTACATCTTCCCATATTCTGTTTTCTGTTGGGTATAACTAAAGGTCGGCAAGGTAACATTGTCACTTCAATATGCAATTTTCGGATTTATAAAATCATTTCACGGACGTAACGAATCTGAAGGTGGCACAGTACCCAGTGACATCTCAGTTCGCAATTAGTTCCTCTGAAATCATGTTGCACATGTCGTCAATTGAAGATAAGGCCTCTCTCATCCGTTTATCCCACAATATGCGTCTTATTGGGTCTCTAGATTCGTGGAAAAGCTCCCATACTTCTATATACCTAGCCGGCAAGCCACAAATCTTCAAGAAGTGTGTAATCTGCAGGAGGAATGTCAAACACAAGGTTGGTCGAGCAAAAATTGTTATTTTTCCCTACTCTAAATTGCTATTACTAACGTTACATGTGTGGAAATATTATTGTGGAAGAGGCCCCTCTTCCCATGATAAGAAAACACAGACTTTCCAGCCATTACTATTCGTGTGCTGTCTTCCTATCCGCCATGTCGCCTCAATAGAATGGGAAGAGATCAGATTGCAAAATCGCGTTTTAGGAATGAATATCATGAACATAGGCTACCGAAGAGTGCTACATCTAAAGTTTCAAGATATTGCGAGATCTCTCTAAGAATTCGGATTTCTTAGTCAAGAGATTTTATTCATTCATCCAACTGGAAACATAAAATCATGAAAGCAGCATGAATGAAGGATTATTATTTGGTGAAGCCCTGGCTCCAGCCGCATGAAACAAAAGACTACTAATCATCAAAGAAGTATCATCAACGCCAGGGTCAATGGTGCCTTCACTGGAACCCTCTCCAGAAGCCGCTTAAACATCCTCTCCATCCTCTCAAGAAGACGCTCCAACATCCTCTTCGGAAGTTGCATCAACGTTCTCTTTGGGAACTGCTTCAACATCTTCCTTGAAAGATGCACCAACATTCACTTCGGAGCCCGCTTCAACATCTTCTCCAGATGTCGCTCCTCCTACACACTCTTCGGAAGTTGCCCCGACATATTTTTCAGAAACTGCTTCAATAGCCTTTTGAGGGTATTCCGGTTTGTCCACGTCAGAGTCAAGGATTATGACGCCGTCATGAATAGGGTGTTCATGTTTATCCAAGAGTTCACGTTCACCCGAGAGCTGCTCATACTCCACCCTCCGGCGCTTTAGCCAGGCGGCAAACCTTTCAGTCCTAGCACTTGTTGGCTGAGATGCTTCATCGCGCCTCTATTTTTCCTCCAGTTCAACCGAAGCCAGGAAAACTTGGACACGCTCTCAGACGATGCTCAGATGTACAAGGGACTTGGAATGCAGTTTGAGATACCAACCAACCGTCTGCCTGATCTATCTGGGGCCAACCGACATCATGATAAGGGAACGCTCATCTGGACGCCTCGTGCCATGTTCTAAGGATAATCCGACCAACCTCTCCCGGTAACATCTGTCCACTTTGCTTCATAAGCTTTATCTTTATATGTCACCATCTAGTGCTTACCCTGTAACAATGTCACTGTTACGTACTAAGCAGGGGACTTAATATTGATGGTGGTTTTTTGTTCAGGGCTAAAATTGTGAAACCCTGTTTTTATTGCGATGTCATCCTGCAAAGGAACAGAGCCATTTAAAAAAGTAATGAGTGTCCAGACCTCTTTACTTACATATGTATTGAGAAATTCAACATATTTATGAAATTTATCCAGAATGGTGCATGAAGCAACAATCCCATATATTCTGTAAATTTTAACCTACTGCATTATTCACTAACGCATTGACCTGCCTAGTATTTTCCTATGCAATGTTCCCATCCAAACTCTCAATATTGGAATGACATGATGATTAATGTTCACTCGCAACGGAGTAGCATGAATCTCCCGAAGTGTCAGTATTGAGACCTGCATGAAAACACTCACATAGGCTACACCACCCTCTGACAAAGAGATCAGCGTGTTTACACACTTTTTAATTAAAAGTTAGCGTGATCGAACGCGTTTAAATTCCTTAAGGAAAATCTAGACTGTCCATATCAGTCTTAAAAACGATCACGGCCACACGATTTGGCCATACAATTCAACAGGCCTAGCCTACTTCTAGCGGAACTAGGCGATCATCATGATGACCACCGGCGGGCCCACTAACATCCCGATCGGATTCCATCTAGTACACCCGCAACGCTTTTGAACGTTAACCCTAACCTGTGTGATCGCGCTGTTGAAAGATGATCTCAAACGAGCTAAGTCCGGAAAAAACGGTCTCAAAAACATCATGACCGCCCAACTTGGATAGCCTAGTTGGACGACCTAGATCTTCCCTAGAATGATCAAAAGGGTACTGGTGTGTTCACCGGTGACCCAACTACATTCTTGGTCAATCGACTTGCCCACGGCAAACCAGAAACGTGTTGAATCGCTCGCCCAAAGAAGGGTGATCGCGCGATTTTTAAAACCAAAAAATTAAGTCAACAACGTTATGCAACTACCGCAAATCGATCGTGTCCGTCCATTTTCGCCAGCTTGGTCGAACAGCTTAGATCGGATTCTAGATGGACAACAGCGTGGCACTGTGATCACCGGCCACCCCTCTTCCATGAGGAGCGATCGTCCAAGCCATGGCTTGCTAATATGGCCTTCGAACGATCACCAAAAAGAGGCTGGTCACGCTGCTTGCATAATCCAACGGCAGTACACAACTGCCGCAAATCATCTCGTCCCAACTTCGCTAGCCTAGTCGGATGGTTTAGTTTTATTTTCAGGAGGCCAACAGGATAACGTTGTGATCATCGTCCACCCCTCCTCCACATGGAGCGATCGACCAAGTGGTAGCATACCCATAGGGTTCTCAAACGATCGCCTAAAGGTGGCCGATCACGCTACATTTTAAGACGTTCAATTCGCGACTAATTTGAACGAGCTCTAAAACAACGATGTTTCCTGCATATCGATTATTTTCAGCTGCTTGTTTAAAAGCGATGCTTTATATACATTGATTATAAGCGATGTTTTATAAATATTGATTTCACAAATAATCTTATTATTTGACCTAAAAGCACTATGTGCTTCTTTTAGCGGTGAGTCTCACGACTTCACCCATTTACTCGAGACATCAAACATGTCACAAACTGGGGGATGCTCACTGGAGTATTGTTCTGGCGGTTTACAGCGTGCGGCGTGTAATGCGCCCATTACGAGAAAGTGTCAGGAAAGGACGGACGGTTAACAGCAATGGGAGTAGTGGGTGAAAGTGTGCCCAGTTTTACCTCGTAATGGAATGGTGATCACCACTTTTTACACAACCCCACTTCTCCACTACTTAACTGCCCCCACTTCCTATGAGATCAGGGGTGCGCTCAATGACTTGTATAAATAGGATTTCAACCTATTTCAACACAGAACACAAGTGTTATCAACACAAGTATCCAGAAAACACCGAGAACTGATAGCTTACATTCTACGAGCCAGTTCCACATTCTGATATAAGTCATAAAACAGCCACACCTTCATAATTCAAAATTTTGATCTCAAACACCTTCTTCGCTTCCCTCCCTAAGATAAACCCTTCTCCTTCACTTTGTGACCGAATTGAATCTGGAACGGCCATTTCTTGGTTTAGGCCAGAGTCTTACAGATTGATCTCTCGAATCTAAAAGTACTCCCGTGCAATGTATTTGTTTAGGGTTTGAATTCGTTTCTCATCAACACACCCAAATATACCAAAAACAGCAGAATCAGTTTTTACCCCAAAACAGTATGGATGTTTGATTGTGATTCAATTGTTTCCGGTTAAGAAAAACTATTGTTATCTTTCGTTATTGTTTGATATCAATTGTTTAGGCTTACAAAATTTCGGTGCCATTGCGGTGCTATAATGTCTATGTTTGTTTCAATTGCTTCCGGTTAAGATAAATGATTATGCAGGTTGATTTATTTGGTTTGTATGGATTGTTTATGGCTTAACAAAAGATTTCGGGATCATTTGTTTAGTCCAAGTGATTTCCGGATAAGAGAAACTAAGTTTTTCGGATCTTAGTTAGACTTATCAAATGTGGAGGTTTCGGTTATTCAAGTCTAACTGAATGCCTTAACAAGAATTACTAGTTAACTAACCTAGTATTTGTCTTGTTTAAAAGTGAAAAGCCTAAGTTATTATTGAGAATAATTAGAGATTGATGAGAAAAATAAAGTTAATTCTGATCTTTATTTTGGTTTTATCGAACAAGCGATTGTGTTTGTACAATCGGTTTAGCAAGAGAACTAAGGTGCTTAGTCGATTTTTGTTGTGCTAAACTATTAGGGAAAATTGTTTCGGGCAATTTTTTCCTAGATAACATGGTAAAACCAAATTACTTGTAGTTTCGGTTTTAATATTGGTTATCTAAAATGGTATGCAAAACCCTCGTGCTCAACTCTTATAGGTTTGCAAATTCTCTTTGTGAGATTTGTAAGATCCTTTCGGTTTGTCCTTTATTTTTTTTGTTTCTTTGTCATTTTGTGACAAAAAAGGGGGAGAAATATATGGAGTAAACAAGTGATATTGACTTGTTGTGAGTTGGTATCACTAAGGGAGAGGACATTTGTGCTAAAACGTTTATTCTAACGAAAAGAGTGAAAGCATAGACTAAGGGGGAGTCACATACCATATGATACGTAGTTATGAGGAACTACATGAAAATAACAAAGACGTGCGGATTGAAAATCTACCTATCTCACCTTTAGGGGGAGTATTAGCTTTGTTATCATAATGTCAGCAGCGGCATTTAAGGATTGAATTTAATGCAGGTTTTGTGCTGTTGAACTTGGAATCAAGCGTATGTGTGTAATGAATTTTTGTAATTTGTTTATCCATATGATGTAAGAGTTTTGTCACTAAAATTGACAAAGGGGGAGATTGTTAGAGCATAGCTCGGTTGAACCCACCAAGCGTTGGTATGTCAAGTTTGGTTGTCATATTTTAGTGAATCAAAACTCATTTAAAGAGTCGCTTGATTATATACTAGAGTCAACTTCGTATAGGTTAGCTTGAATGTGTTAGGATATGAGACTTACAAGTATTACATGAAGACTTGAAGAATGTGAAGAAGTATGGAGCTACAACGACAACATCATCCTTCCTCTTGAGGTTAGTAATATTTGACTTGAATTGTTTCATTCCCTAACGTATCTTTCAAGTCGTGCATATTGAAAACATAACTGCGAAGCTTTGTATGATACTCTAGTTAGACATAGTATTAAGGAATACAATACGAGGTTTATTGCTTAACCATTAAACTTTGTATATAAGACATCGACATGATCATATGAATGCTGTTTTGATTATGTATGGGTATGAGTGAAGATTTCATCCTAGGAAACAATGTTTTACATTCGTTTAAAGGAAGTAAGTTCATAAACTCGTTTTGTGAATCGAAAGGGAAATCACTAGGCTTATTGGTATTGTTATTCATTGCAAATTTATTTTGAATTACCAATATGTGTGTTTAGTATAACCTCTCATAAACTTGTTTATGTATCTTGGTAAAACTATTCACAAGACCTGACTTATGTATTGGTATGAATTTAATTAGTGAAACTGATCTTAAGTAATCACTCAAGAAGGTATGATCGATGCCTTGTAAATAGCAACTTTTATCTAGCCATCGGGGAACCGATCCTAGTAAGAGGTGCAGCAAATTTATAAGAGGGGAATCGATCCTTGTAAGAGGTGCAACACGTTTTTAGTAGATGGGGGAACCGATCCTATGAACATGTGCAACAAGTTCTTAGAAGATGGGGGAACCGATCCTATGGACATGTGCACCAAATACAGGTAGTTACCATAAGTATGTGGGGAACCGATCCTAGTACCTAGTCAACCGAGTTTTGGTAACTAGCGTGACTATGCACAGTACTCACATGGAGGTAGAACCGAACTTGTTTTGGTAGAACCGTGAAACCCATGATTGGTGATTTGATAGGATAATCAATCACATAGTTCTTGGAAGTCAGATGAACCAATTATAAATTTGTTTGGAAGTGTGGCAAATCGGTTCCAAGATTGTAAGTATGAAAAAGGACTTGCAAAGTAAAGATGTCGACATACTTTGAACATGTGCAGTAACTCTTATCATTAATTTTTCAAAGATATTCCTTAATAGCTAAAGGAGAATCCCAGGATCGAAATAAATTGAGAATCTTTTAATTAAGGTTTCTTAGTTTTATATGCTATTTAATTTCCAGCAATTAAATGCATATCTTTATAAAATAATAATTAGTAATGTGCATTTACTGATTATAGATTTTTCTAT
>JAJJMB010011339.1:0-13168 GCA_023531105.1 Papaver atlanticum | reverse complement strand
AAACGAGATCCAACCGCTTATGAGATTTCATAAGCAAGGTTCATGGAAGCGCCGGTTCCAAACAAAAGGGGTAGGCCGAGGAAGGAACCGATATCAAGTCAACAACAAACAGAGGATTCCGTATCTACACCAAAAGCCGATGGATCGGAGGTTCCAAAGAAAAAGGGTATGCCGAAGAAGGTACCCACATCGATTGAATAAGAACAACAAGCCGAGGAAGCGGATGCCACACCTAGATTCGATGTAACGGAGGTTACAAAGAAAAGGGGTATGCCGAGGAAAGTACCCACATCGATTGAACAAGAACAACAAGACGAGGATGCGGATGCAACAACTCGAGTCGATGGAGCGGAGGTTCCAAAGAAAAGGGGTAGGCCGACAAAGGTACCAACATCAAGTGACAAAGAACAACAAGGTGATGAGGCGGCGGTGCCAAACAAAAAGGGAAGGACGAATAAGGAACCTACATCAAGTCAAGTACATCAAGGTGCAAATTCCGAAGCCACACCAAAAATAAGTAATAGCAAAGTTGCAAATTCCGAAGCCACGCCAAAAATAAGTGATAGCAAAGGTAAGCGACCCATATCTAGTCAACAACAACACGATGGTGTCATCTCCGTAGGCACGACCAAAGTTGATGTAGTTTCGGTTCCAAAGTGAAGGGGTAGGCCAAGGAAGTATCCACTCCTATCATATATTGAAGACATTGTAAGTGTAGAGATTGCATAGGATGGATTGGATATAATTAAGCAAAAAAATGGTAATATAAAGATGTATAAGGATCCCAAAACAGGTAGGACCATTAGAACTTACCATACCAAGATATAGTCTTATGTAGAGAAATTTCCTGAGGTTATTCGCGAGTATATTGTGTATACGGATGATGTCGATGGAGATGGAAATTGTGGCTATCATGCCGTGACCGAACAATTAGGAATCTTTGAAACGGCGGTTAGTAAAGGGATGACACCATGACGATACGCTAGAAAGAGGATGGCCGAACAACTTGTGAAAAAGAAGAGCTTTTATGAGCAATTGCTTCGTGATGATGAAGTGTTTGATAGTATGTATGCTCAATTGTTAAGGCCCGAGAAGGAGATGAAGTTCCTTCCTACTCAATATTGGATGAGAATGCTGGTTTGTGGGCATCTAGTGGCGGATACATTTAATTGTGTTGTTCATTATTTTACCCCCACCATACAAGCAACATTTACACCAAAGTGGAAAAAATGCGAAGGATCTCTTAAGAAGAGAAGAGTTATTTTGGCGTTCGTGAACGGTAATCATTTCATTATTCTAAAACTCAAGGATGATTGTCAATTGCCACCGGTTTGTGGGATGACTAAAAACAAGGATATAGATCCCAATCTATGGAAGGAATGGATGGCATTGTATGGGGAGAATCACCAATTTTGGGATGCGTTGGCCTTATCAATAAAACCTCTCCAAGAGAAGATGCAATTTCATACGTGTGGAAGCAATGATGAGTAATTTGGATATATGTGGTTCACTAATACGCAACATTTTGTTTTTTTGGAAGTGTGAATTGTAAACATTAAATCATATTTTGATGCCAATGCCGGCATGATTATGTTTCAATATTACAACGTCGTAAGTTGGTGCCGGCGTAGAACTAAACTTTTGAAACACTGCCGGAATTTCAGAAAAATATCCAGAGAAATTAGTAAATGTGCCGGCATTAAAATTAAATTAAAAACCGTGCCTGTACTCTGACAAAAATATTTTGCACCTGGAAAACGCAGACTACCGGCATGGTAGCCAAAAAAACTTCAATGCCGAAACTCTGTAATTTCTGTGATTTTGAAAATTCAGGGTGCCGACATTAATTTTACGCTCTTCGACCATGCCGGTACTGTCAGAAAAACTCTGAAATTTCTGTGCTCTTGGCCCATTCAGAGTGCCGGCATTCCAAATATATGCCGGCAAAGAGGTAATTTTACACTGGTTTATCAACATAATAAATCAAATAACAACACTAGATTGTTTAAAAACATAATAAATCAAATAACAACACTAGATTGTTCCAAAGTTAAGATGTTCCGAACCGAAAACAAATCAAACACAAACCAAAACAAGCAAAGAGTTTAGCAAGACACACAAACAAACACATGTTTAACATTGTTCAAGACACACAAACAAACATAAAGCAACACTAGATTTTTCAAGACCTAACTAATACCATAGAAGAAACAGTAACAAACATATGCGATCACTTGGTCCTTGGCTTCTTATGTACCCTCTTCTTCCTTTCGCCCCACAAGTCTTTTGCCTCTGGATCTTCAATTTTGTCTATCTTTTTCTCGACCTTCTGCATTTCTTCCGGGGTCAACACATCTCCTTTCTTGTTCTTGCAGTTAAAAAACCTTCCAAATTTGCCTAGCGGCTGACACTGTTGTCATATTTTTGAACAGGTACTTAGTATTTATAATTATATATAAGTTGATAGATATATATTAAAAAAATAAGAAGTGATCAAGAATTACATACCAACAAAGTAAGGGTCTTTTGAAGTGCGGGAACAGTTAATTCATCCGGAGTTGTGGAGGGAGGTTCTGGCTGGGAGGTACTTCTTCAGTGGCCGGGCGTACAATATAAGGATGTGAGTACCTCAAATGACCTCCAAGAAAGTCTGGTTCGGACTCATAACCGTTTTCCGCCAATTCCCAACCAACCCTATCCAGCACAAGTTTTCATTGTTCCCTTTTCCTCCAATGTGCAGGAAGGGGAGTCGGGTCTTAAACTACCAGAGTATGCTTCTTATTTGCTTGGCATTGATCAAAGACATGAGAGAATTTCTGATAAGATGTATCCATTAGACTTTTCTGCTTGTACCCAAGTTGGCGCATTACACGGCGAGGATTGTGCATAACAAATCCTTTTGGATGAAATAACGGGCCGTTGTAAAATGAAACATTGTCACACCTTGCAAAGTAAACTCCTCTGGCATTCCTGTATGGGTCAAAAACAACATCTTTGGCAGCGACAGAGTCCAAAGCCAGTCTCATGGCGAATAACCGTTTTTTGTTATTGGGCTTCGGATTATTGTCGAAAAAGTATTTCTGAGCTAGAGGCTGTTGCGGTTGATAGTCATGCATTAGCTTCAACGATTTGGAGTTCGGGAATAATATTGGGAAGTGTTCATAAGCCCACACCTTTTCAATGAAAGATCGTTCCAATGAAATGTATAAGAAACAAAATAATTGGAAACTAACAAAATTAATGACAGTATAAAAGAATGATCACAATACCTGAATTACAGAGAAATTCCCATTAAATTGACGGGCATTAGCCTTAGAAGCTCTACGCATCTCTGCCAAAAATGTGCCAAGAAAGCAGTGCCCCATGAATACTCATGAACCTTATCCAAGGGATCCAAGTATTGTAGGTTGTTCATATGCACCCTGTTACCACTAGCGTCAGGGAATATTACGGTTCCCAAGGTGAACAAAAGGTAAGCAGCGGCAGTTTGCTGAATTTGTTCGGGATTCAATTCTCCTCTCCTTTGCTTGGCCTTAGTATGCCCAAACAATTCTGTGATATTGACGAGCTTTATAGTCTTCGTCATGGATTTCTTTGACACGTACATATTTCTTTAGTCGTTTCCTCGTCCCACCCAAACAACTTTTTGGTCATCCCATATATCTTGGTCCAAGTTATGTCCTTATAGTTTTATCCTTCCGTAACAACTTTCCGAAGAACCTCTAAACCTGTTATTCTTTGGACATCTTCAGGGATAATGGTCATTTCGCCAAAATGAAAATGCATGGTATCAGTTTCACCGAAAAACCTCTCCAAGAAGCAATTCGCCGTGACTTGATCAGTGGACACATAATTTTCTATCGCTGGATACAACCCAGATGCTCTGACTAATGATTGAACAGCATTACACTCCCACTTCAAAGGCCATATATCCATTGATTGATGGCGGCTAACACGGAAGGCTTTCTTGTGGTCCTATAAAAACACACTAAACTATCTTAAATTCACCTGATCATAGATAAATGATATAATAACAAGATGCAAACGTCTTACATAAGTTGAATAGATCCAACGAGCCCAAGAGTGCTTGTAGTCAAGTAAGAATTGCGGATTTCTCGCTTCACCCCACTGCTTCCCGTCTGTGCGATCTGGAAGCATGTCATATGCTTTAGGAAGGTGAGCTGGGGGTTTATTTTCCTTTTTCTTTGGGGCTTCATCTCCGCCATCAGGTTGTCCTAAGCCACCTGCTTGTGAGGATGAGCTACCTTCTCGGGCAGGTTCAAGATATGTTTCCCACTCATCATCATCATCATTGCTGCTTATGTCACCCGACCTTAGCACGATCTGGATCAGAACGACTATGTCGAGGCCGAGAAGACTTAGGTTTTCCTTCTTCAAAAGCTTTTCCCTTTCCTTTCTTCATTTGGGCTGCTCTAGACCTACGTCCCAATATTTCAACTGAGTTATATACAAAGCCGACATAGATGGTAAACATAAAATCACCGCCGACAACTATGCCGACGTACTAAATAAATAAACAACAATGCTGGTATGTGGGGAATATTATACAGGGACTTAACAAAAGAAGGGAACTGAAGCCGACATGGAAGGTAAACATAAAATCACTGCCGAAAACAGTGCCGGCGTACTAAATAAGTAAACAACAATGCCGATATTTGGGGAGTTTTATACATAGACTTAAAAAAATAAGAGTACCAAACCCGGCATGGTTGGTAAACATAACGACACTCCCGGCAGAGATGCCGTCTTGGTAAATTAGAGATAACCTATGCCGTCATGATGTTTTGGCATTGGATTCAATTCGATTTTTATGCCAGTATTTCCATGCAATAAAAGGGGGATACAAAACATATAGTCTGGCATGGTATTCAAATTGAATTCTATGGCGAACCAAAATTGTAACTTAATTTCAATTGACTATATTGCAATTTCTTGCAATTTCAAATTTTACTTTGACTGTAGTAGTGAGACTAAACATGCAACTATCGATTTGTGTTTTCTAGCTTGGTATAAACCCTAAAAAAGCTTCAATTCAACATAGACATCACTTACCGCATCATATTTGTTATTTCCTCATCGTCATCATCTTGTTCAAGAGCTGCTTGATTTATCCTTGCTTCGTGCACTTGTTGCGCTTTTGATTTCTATTTACCACCATTATCAACAGATTCTTCAGGATTTGGATTGGGTTTTTCAACAGGTTTGCGACGACCCATTCAATTAACGGAGTTTAGTGATTTTGTAAATTCTTTTGGAAGAGCCGAGAAGTAAAAACAAAGAGAGATGGAAAGATGGAATGCTTTCCTTTCTATAACCGTCACTTAAATATAATTAAGGAGTTTGTAACCGACACATAGTTTGTAACCGTCACATAAGTGGGATAAAGGAGTTTGAAACCGCCACATAACTTAAAGGAGTTTGTAACCGTCAGAATGCCGGCATGGAAAGATGGGACAATTCAATGCAAGTTAAAATTGGGTTCAGGATACCGGCATTGTATGTTGATCACAATTTAACACCGGCACCTGTGCCGGTATTGTCTTTGGTTATTATTCAATGTCGGCATTCTGACGATCAGTTTAAATTGAGTACAGCATACCGGCATCGTATGATGATCACAATGTAATGCCGGCATCTGTACCGGTATAGTCTCAGGTTATTTTTCAATGCCGGCTTACGCACCACCAAAATAAGTAACCACCAAAGGTTTAAGCAAGCAAACTATCCTTCATATTAATCTTACGGAAATAAACTTAAAAATATTAACCACATAAATAACGTTACACATAAAATGAGAGATCTTAAGCTAATTACAACTAATATCATTTCTTGGAACGAGATTCAATAAACAAAGCATCTTCGAAATGCCTAAAAGGCTCTTTTCTCCACTTGGTATATGCGTCTTGAGCTTGATACCTATTCCCTATGTATCTTGCGAGAAACTCGTTGTATTTGCGACATAATTTTATGAGGGCAGTTGTTCGATTCGCACAAACTCATCCCCGTAATCCATTCTGCGTTTCTTGCACTTACCATCCTCAAACTTCGGCATATAAGGACCACTCCTAACAAGACCCCAAAAAAGCTCCAAAGGGCGGTGATCTTCCGGGAAATCCGATAATATGTAGAAATTTTTAATCCATTCGGTTTCTTCCTCAACATCCGCTTCTATCTTCACTTGTTTTACACGTTCGTATATCTCTTTAGTTTCTTTGCGATATTGTCCATTGATGGCTGCCTCTTCTTCTTCTCTTTTCCTTTTAAGTATCGCCTCTTCCATTGCAGCAATTGACTTGGTGGTTTGTTCCTTCCTTCTAAGTTTTTCTTGTATAATGGCAATTGAGTTGGTGGTGGATGATAATTGATTTCCTATCGGAGTTGATAGTTTGTTCTTCTTAAGTTTTTCTTTTTCCATGGCGATGATGAAATCGATAGTTGGTGATGGATTTGACATTGGAGATATGTGTTGGAGCAAACTTTTTTTTTTATATTTTTTTTGAGGTATCAAGTGCAATGGGGTGTATCCATTCCTTTAAATAGATGAGGACACAACGACTCTTTTTCCACTTTATCATTCCGACATTGTCAGTAACCTAAAATCCATGCCGGTAGTTCCCTTTACTAGTTTATGGTTTAAAATAATAGCCGTTGGGCATTGAATGTTAAATCCCGACACTGAACTATGGTTATAGAGATTGTCGGAAAATAATGTCGGCATAAAGTCGTATTAAATTTCAATCCCGGCATTGTAGTTTTAATTTCTGAATGGTTTACATAGTGCCGGCATGGAATTTTATAAATATTTCTATGCCGATTTTCTGCAAAACTATCCAAGTTTAAAAAATCAGCTTTCCGGCATAGAATTTTATAAATATTCCTATGTCGGCACAGTTCAAATTCTATACAGGAACTTGGACCCTTTCATACCCACTTTCCGGCATGGTTTTAGATAAACATTTCAATGCCGGTATTAGGCACGGCATGGAATTTTAATTACGTATCTACGCCGGAATGGATGACAGCGCTGTTAAACCTAAACATTTCAATGCCGGAATAAGGTTTGGTGTAAAGAAAACTTGGCGAAAAAACATTTTGCTAGAAATCTAAACATGTTCAACATGAACCAAACAACTAAATTGTGCTTAGATGTTCTTAATCCAGGTATCATAAACTAAAATTAAACCAAACAACTAAAGAGTTCATCCAAAAACAAGTTCGAAATTGTTCAAAACGTAACAACCACCATTCAAATGAAGTAACGCAACTAAAGAGATCATCACTTGGTCTTTTGATTCTTTGCCACGACCACCTTCCTCATCTCCCTGAACAAAGCTTTTGCATTAGGGTCTTCCACTTTATCAAGCTTTTCCTCAACTTCCTTCATTTCTTCAGGGGATAGCACCTCTCCTTTCTCGTTCTTGCAACCAAACATCTTCTTCAACTTGCGAAACCGACGTCGCTAATTTTATACATCCAACACATAATTAGTATATATATGCTAATATAAGATTATATATACATTAAATGACTAAGCAATTAACAATACTTACTAGCAATCCAATGGTCTTCCAAAGTTCGTCCATCGTAGGTGGTGCCTCTGTAGGAGTTGGAACGGGAGGGTTTTTCTGGGGTGGAACTTTGACGTTGTCCGGGTGCACGACAAAAGGATGTGACCCTTCTAGGTAATAAAACATGTAGTCTGGGTGGGTGTCATCACCGTTTTCTGCAAGCTCCCAGTTACTAATATCTACCAAACGACGTGGTTCCCTATCCCTCCAATGTGTTGGTTCTGGAATTGGATCATACTCCAACATCAACTTCAACTTAGTAGAAAAGCTATGAGAACGGTCAACTTCGTACCTTTCAAGAGAGGCTGTCTATGGATAAGGTAATTGCTTATATCCAAGTTGCCGCATGACACGTCGGGGATCAGCCATAACGTATCCCTTTGGGTTGAACAATGGTCCATTGTAAAATGCAACGTTATTATACCTCAAAATTTGGTGGTTCTCTCTAGCCTCCTTGTAAGGGTCGAACACAACCTCTTTGCTAGTCATCGCGTCCATAGCCAATCTCATATTTATCAATCGACGATTGTTACCGGGCTTCGGAATATTGTTGAACTCGTATCTCTTAGCTCTATGCTTCTCGGGTTCAGAAAGGTTTTTGATCTTCAAGAAGGGGTAGTCCTTGAACAATGTTGGGAAGTGTTCATAAGCCCACACCTATACCAATATGGAATGATACATATAAGAAGCAATAAATTTTGTTTCTAATAATAAGGGTACATGTGAACAATATACATAAGAACATAAGTTTAAAAACAAAATTACCTGGAGTAGAGTGAAATTCCCGACAAATTGGTTTATAACAGCCTTAGAGGCCCTTCTCATCTCCGCCATCAAATGTGTCATTACCATGGTGCCCCAAGAATAGGTAAAGACCTCTTCCAACGGATCCAAGTATTGAAGCTGGTTTGCACTAACCCTGTTGCCACTAGCGTCAGGAAATACCTTAGTGCCCAAGATGAATAACAGGTACGCATTGGCTGTACAACGAATTTGTGCAGGGTCCCATCCATCCTTCAAACTTCTTTCCTGCGTGTTTTCAAACTTCTCCTTAAGCAACTTCAGCTTGATGGTCTTTGTCCTACTATTCTTAGATACATAGAATATTTCCACATAAGTTTTGTAGTCCCCACCCAACAGCTGTTAGTCAGAGCGTGCAACTTCAACCATTCTAGGTCCGGACACTTATCTCCTTCTACAATTGATTTGCCGATAACATTCAAGCCTAGAATGTTCTGAGCATCATCAGGGATCAAGGTCATCTTCCCAAACGGGAAGTGCATGGTATCAGTTTCACCATGATACCTTTCGATGAAGCAATTGACTGTCACAGAATCACACTTCACATAATTTTCAACCAAACCATATAGACCAGACTCTCTTACTAATGTTTGGACCTCTTCACAATCCTTAGACAAATCCTAATGAGACGCAGCTTAGTTTCGGCAAACACGCACAGCCTTCTTATGATCCTACAATTATGAGAGAATACGATTAAGAGATTTTACATAAATACAAAACAATACATATGCACAAGATAAAAAATTCTTACATAGGTTTGATAGATAGTACGAGCCCACGTGTCCTTGTAGCCAAATAACATTCTCGGATTCGAAGCTTCACCCCAAATTCTACCACGGTCAAGGTCAGGTATCATGTCATCAGTATGAGGAAGGTGCGAACCTTTAACTTTTACTTTGCCTTTGCCTTTGCCTTGTGTCGGTTTTTGACTTGGCCCACCATCTTCCTCTAAAACTTGGCTTTGTGGTGCTAATTGACTTGGATCAACCTCATTATCTTCCTCCTCACTTTCCTCTTCATCTTGCTCATTGTGCTCAACTATTCCAGTAGGTTCACGGATTACGAGTCGACTACGGTCACCACCACTCTCCCATTTTTTCCCTCTTGTAGGGCCTGCCCCCAAACGCTTGTTGCGACCAATTTCTTTCCCTCGAGGAGGCAGACATTGAGGAGTACCAAGATCGGTCTTCTTTCTTTTCTTAGTGCCAGCATCCTTAGCTTTTGCTTTCTTATCTTGCTTTGCTTTAGCTCTATATCAAAAGAAACACGAAATAAATATAAGACAACTCAGTTTCATATTTGATGCCGGCATAGAAATACTGAAAAATGCAATAGAATCATCGGTACCAGCATTGATTCACGAAATATCTACAATGCCGAGACCAAAAAACGGCATAGTAATTTAACAAAAACACTACGCCAGTAGCCTTAGGTAATTCCTAAGCAGTTCGTGGATACCAAAAGAGGACTGACGGCACAAAGGTAAAAGTTCAAATCCATGCCGTAATCAAGTATCGGCATAATAATCAACCTAATATGAATGCCGGTACTGATAACAAATTCCTAGGGTTTTCCTGTATATTAAAAGTAGACTGCCGGCATAATCGAATAAATTTAAACCAATGCCGTAACAAACTACCGGCATGGTATTCAACCTAAAATCAATGCCGGGACAGAACATTCAGTTTCAAGTTATTCAGAAACTTCATACCGGCATAGTATTCATACTAAAATCAATGCCGTAACTAGGTACCGGTATTGTATTCACACTATTTTCAATTCCGGAATTCAATACCGGCATTGTATTCATACTAATTTCAATGCCGGAATTGCCTGTAACTCAACTATTTGGGTTAGGGTTCGCGATTCTAATCTAAACCCAAAACCTTAAATCGATGGAAACACTTATAGAACAGTTCAGAATCACTAACCTTCTCATGGAAGTCATTTGTTCGAGAGTTTGATGGTCCGACTCCTCTTCTTCTTCTTGTTGTTCTTCAAGAGCAATCCGATTGATTCTTTCTTTTTGTTTTTGTTGAGCAAGTGATTTTGATTTTGATTGCGGGGGTTTCTTTCGTGGAGGCATGATTATAGATAGATTGGGGTAATCGACAAAGATATTTTTGAATCGACGATGAAGAACGATGAAGAAGAAGATGGAAGATTTTTTTTTTTGAAACCCTAACCTATGAGTGTCCCGACACAAATGGAATGGAAATGGGGGATAACTGATTTCGCTTTTTGATTTTGATTTTGATTTTGATTTTAAGTTTTTATTTTGAGGGAAGGATAGTATAGTCTTTTCATAATGTTTTTAATTAACCAAAGGGTATTATAGTATTTTCGCCCCCAAAAAACATCCCTTAGCAAACACTATTGGTTGGGTGAAGTAATTTATATCCCCCAATTAGTTCAAGTATCCCCCAATCGCGTGTTCATTTAATACCACACTACATGATATGTGTGTCCCCCTTGATCAATGCTTTATCTCTTCTCTTTTATGTTTAGATATATATATTTTCCAGCACATATGCCCTTTTTCAGATGATTGGCATTTATAAAACATGTTAACAACAATTTTTCGTAGCCATAAAAACTCAAGAAGCACTTTAATAAGTGATTGGTCATCCCATAAGACGGAGAATCGGACTAACACAAAATTTGTTTGTTTTCGTTTTGGTCTGACTCGTCGGATTTTACTGAAATTACCTGACTCATCTGGATCTAACTTAATATGTTTGTTTCTTGAGTCAGGCCCGACTCAACCGACTCGAAATATGTGAGTTAGCTTGGTCCCATTACGCCCGAATGAAAATCAGTGACAATTTCACGTTTCTAACAACCAAGTGATGGAGCTGGGCTCCTCTCTTTGATCAGGGCCAGCCCATTAACACATTGAATCGCCAATCCTCAAGAACTGACAAGAGTACCAACGGATATTGTTATACAATGTGGGACTGTTGCAGTGAAATTCGATTCCTAACTACATTATTCCCGAGAAAATTCAATTATGTGTTTAGATGCCCGATGAGAAGTTTGAAGGTATGCCATAACGTCTTGGTGTACCCCAGCTATGTTGTCAAAGGTGAGCGAGGCTCCCGCAAAAGCGCCCAAGGCGCCTGATGTGTGAGAATCAAGATCAGGATAAGCAATAATTCGAGCTGTCTGCTCTCTTTTGTGGCTTGTGGTTATGCCTCCAACACAAAGACACCCAAGTGGCTGACATTACAGCAATATCAGGATAAGCAATGGTCATGTGTATAACGTGTCATATGCCTGCTCAGTGTTTATGTGATAAGAAAAGAGAACAATTTTAGGAACATGCCAACTCCTCAAATTAAGCTATAAAAACCAAAGGCAACCACTACCAGTCGGACTGATTTCAATATTAATGGGTCAAAATCTAAAGTGTACTGATTACCAACAAATTCCAGCCTACTGTGTCTCTAGACGAATAAAAGAGCAACTTTGTTACAAAAAGGTCGGGTTTGAATTATCAACCATTACAGTCCCACATCATTTTTCAGTAACTTTACTAAACCACTTACCCCCTAATTTTACCTACCCTATTACTCCCGTTGTAAACCAGCTTCGGTTGTACACCGCTCTTCTTCGTAAATTTGTGAGGCTATTTTCGAAAGAGTAGTCACAACTTCTGCTATAGGAGGTCTTTTGTTTGGATTTCGATGTATACACATCTCCACAAGCCCAAGAGCTTGGACAAGTCCGCCATATGGATACTGTCCTTTCATGAGCGGGTCAGCTATTTCTTTGAACTTCTTACTACGGAGTAATGGTCGTGCCTGCAAAGTCAAAATGGTGATATGTTATGGAAATGCACGAGAAAAAACATGCAACTTCCACTTTGTCTAGATTGGAGTAAGCAATAAAATAAATGGTGGGCAAAAGGAAGAGAAAAATTACCCATAAACATACAGATTTCACCACTGGTTCGGGTTCTATCAATTGCCTTCCGCCCAGAGATCAACTCAAGCAAAACAACACCAAAACTATAGACATCAGATTCGAAAGAGACTCTGCCAGTAAAAAACAACTCTGTAGCAACCAAACCATATGCCAACTTTTTAAGCTCCCCGGCATAACCCGATACAGCAACATGGTTTACACAGCTGAAATCTGACAGCTTTGGATTATAGTTTTCATCGAGTAAAATACCAGTTGTTTTCAAGCCACCATAAATTATAGGAGGAAGCTTTTGATTATGCAGATATTCTAAAGCCTTGGCAACACCCTCTGCTATCTTCATCCTAGTCTTCCAGTCTAGAGACTTGTTGCCGGGTGGAAGGTCTACAACATAGAAGATCAAGTTAGTTGTTAAAGTTAATTTACACGTCATTAACCACAAGATAGTTAGGAACCTTGCCATGTAAATGAAGATTCAGCGATCGGTCTTTCATATATTCATAAACAATATAATGTTCTTTCCCTATATCACAGTAACCTATCATTTTGATGATGTTAGAATGCTCTACGCAGCTGAGAATCCGAAGCTCTGCCTGCTTATTAAACCTTTTCACCGCAACTTCCTGAAATTTCAGTTTACCCGAAACATTAAATAGTCATCTATTACTTAAGATAAAATTTGCAACTCTCACCTGTCCGTCCTCCAGAAAACCCTTATATACACGTCCCAATCTTCCTTCACCTATAACACGGTCTAGATTGAAAGTATTAGTGGCAACAATTAGTTCTGTCGGTTCGAATACGTGAGCCTTGGCAATGCAAGAATCACTTTGTGCTGCTTGTTCTGATGCAAT
>JAJJMB010011327.1:0-11776 GCA_023531105.1 Papaver atlanticum | reverse complement strand
AAAGCTTGGTAGTTTACATTTGATAATAAGTAATATGTTTCAAAAGAGATGAAATCTTAGGGTTTATTTTGAAGAAATGTAGAAATAAGATGAGAACACTGTAAAATCTTACTGTGGTATACAGAGAAATCAATTGGTTCGATAAAACCAATAGTTCCGATAGAAATTAATGGAGGAAGAATGCTAGTCAATTACCTGGTGGAACAAGACGATAACCAAAACGGTGGGCAGGGACGGAGGGAAGTGGGGTCTTCTGGGTCGTCAGACCCCACTTGGTTTCGATATTTAGTTACTGAGAACTAGTTTATTTGCAATATATAATGGTTGTGGGGGCAAATAAATGTGGCAGAATTGTTAAAGAAATTGCTATATGAACAGCTAGCTAACAGCTAACTGACCGCAAATTCCATGTGGCAAAACTACTTGGCAGAGATTTTTTTTCCATTTGTCATCCACGTTTGCAAAATTGGTATTAACTGAAGGAGTTAAACTCGGTTGAAAAATTTGATTTGCTCAAAATTTTTAACATTTGCTTTTTCTTCGCAACAAAACAATCAGAGCTTCAATCCATGAAATCATCCTTGTCAAGTTATGGTTTTCTACAATGTTAACTGTTACAACTCCATCAAAAATCTTTATGATGCTTAACTTCTCTTCGAAAAAAATAAACAATCATATAAATCAATTTTTTAACAATACTAAAGTAACTCAAATTCTAAAGTCATTCATCATGGTGATATATAATCAGCATATTAAGAAAAAAGTTTCTACTTTATGAGATTGAATAAGTACTCGATCAATTGAAATATTGATAAATTAGAGTTCTAAGGAGGGTCAATTTTTTTATAATCACGAAAGATGTCCTGTAATAGTGTTGAATCGTTGTTAACTTGAAATAAAAACTTGGATTTCTTCCCTTTTATGTACAAGTAGTTCTCTTTTTCTTCATCATAATTTTCTTCGCAAGAGATCTGGTGTAATCTTTCATCGGTCTCTTTCGGTTTTGCATTTTGTAGCATTAGTTTGTATACCAGAATTAGGTAACAGTGATGCAAGATTATTGTTCTTATCGGTCAGCGAACATAATTTTGTAACATTAGTTTTCATTGGAAAATTTGTTGTAAATGAGTCTGTGGATTCCTGTTAAAAATAAAGGTTCATGGTTCATGGTTTAGTTGTTGGCTCATTATTGCAGTTTTTTGGCTTTATTTCCGGACAAATTGGAGGTTGAAACTTTGAAAATTTGCATTCTTTTAGTTAACAAATTCTCATCTCACTTGTTCCTTTCAGTAGCTTAAATATGGAACTTTTTTCTTATGGATTTTGGGAAAAAAATTTATTTGACCCCATAGCATAATCATCCTGGCTTCGTCCCTGACGGTGGGAGAGAATATGGAGGTCTCGAACTTCGTCGAGAGACAAAGAGTTTTACAGTTAAACCCTAAGACGCTTTTATGTTAGGGTTTGGGATTTAGATATATTACAATTTTACCCTTGAACATATATAAATTATACTCAAGTCCTTGACATCATTATTTTTAGTTTTTTATATCTTCCGGATCCTCAAACCTTTGTGAAGTTGTTATTAGAACACATTGTTCCCTGGGTGGATCCCCGATTTTCAGACTATGGTGTACGGAGGATAAAAACGTCAAGCTGACGATGTTAAACTAAGCACTGGATGGAAGGAAACTCATTAGTTTTGTATTTCTAACTTTTTGTTAAAATTTTCTTAATTTTTTATAATTGCATTAGAAAATTTTCATCTAAAGTTTATATTGGAGACAATGTAAAGTTTGAGTGTGGAGGAGTATTTGCATATAGAGTTTTCATTTTAGTTTAGTATTCACTTCCGTAGAGTAGAAGTTTCCAAACATTTTTTAAATATTTGCATAAAACTTCTAACTTTTAGAGATTTTAGAGTCACGTACTGAACTTAGAATTGCTAGAGAACAACATTTGGGTTTCTTTGTTGTTTGAAAGTTGGATTTAACCATGCCGGTAACGAATTGGGTGCAGAATGGATGTAGTGTTCGAGAGCTAATATATCATTAGTGCGTACTACCCATTAAAAAAAAGAGAAAGGCACCACGCCTTTAATTTTTGTACCAAACTAAATGTTTGTACGTTTAGTGTGTATCATAGAATCATGTGCTACGCAACTGTTATTGTCTTAATCTAGCGAATTTTTATCTGATATGCGAAATTCGTAAATAAATCAGAAAGATACATGTATCTAGGTCGTACTTTCAATAAGCCGACGCATAATGCATTCCTGATTGATGCGGCTAAATTCGTGGATCATTTGAAGAATTGCTAACTATAATTATAATATGATTTCTCTTTGTACCATGATTTTATTTTCAAGATTATGAGTCCAACATTTCTAAGTTAAATAATAATCAATTTGATTTAGAACCAATATAGTGACAATAATTTCCGCATTTGTCTACTCTTTGTGTTTTCTTTTCCTCGAAAAACTAAATTGTTTTTGAGCTTTCTCTACTGTTATTTTTGGTGGTATCTGGTGGTCCAAGACCCGAAGCAGTCCTGTGAAATATCAAGTTCTTGAATGTCAATCTTACTTACTATAGTACAAACTTGGCAGATGATGTTGTAGTCCACAATGAATCAGGTATGTGCGGCCGAAATAAGCAACCTTCAGTTGGGATTAGATTGGAGCACATTGATGGTTTACTGATTGAGAACATGATTATGAGATGGATAAATAATGCCAGGCATTCTGAAAGTGCGTTGTGGAAGAACGTCAACACTTTCGACTTTCAACCCTCCATAGTGAATAATGTTTCAATTCACAACTTCAGTTCCTACTCGGAGTAGCTGTCCAGTGTTGTTGATCAGTTTGTAGTTTTGTCTAGTAGTAATTTGTAATAGCTGTAATAAGCTTTGGATGGAGTTGTCCATTGTGCTCTCCAACACCTAAGTGCCAAAAACAGTGTATTAGCAGCTACTCTTTGTGTTCCCAGATTGTGTCATTAGGCACCAGACTATGGTCATCTAGTTTTCTTATCAATAGTTTAACATCAATCGACGGGGAACCCGAAATTTACACCCACAAACACTTTCGAGGATGTGGCTTGATCCCTTGGGCGCTATGTTGTGAAACGCTCGCCTAGGCGCACAGGGCGTGCATAGATAATAAAGCGCCCAAGGCGCTAAAACCATGAGCCATTGCGTTATATATTTTATTTTTTCTAATCGCCTTGGGCTATCCTAGGCACTAGGCAAGGAGAAGGCGGCTTGGTGCCTCGCCTCTCCTAGCGCCTCACACGACATAGCTTGGGCGCACAATAACTTTTTGATGGGTTATGCACATGTACTTTAGCCGGGTAACCCGATCCATTTAGGTTCCTTTGTTTTCTGTATAAAATCACTAGTGGAAAAAAACCGTTTTAAGATAGTTGGAAAGTGTCGTATTAGAGACATATACAGCACTATGGAGCTACCGCTGAAAGTTCCGTAGATTTAGTGTCTTTTTCTGGAACGACACTTTCAGGTTGACTAAAATTACGATACTTTTAGACTGTCTCTAGGTACGACATCTGGATTATGTCGTAGATTTAATTTTATAATATAAAAAAAACTATTCGGACCTGTCTGACTGGGCTGAAATAATTCTGATTCAGACTCAAAGTAAACTAAATGACAACTCAAATTCAAATGACAAATGAAATACAAATAGTAATCCATCCACACAAAATGCCAAATCAATTACATTGAACTGTAAATTTAGTTCAAAATCATACAAAAAAACATTCAATTCCAGAAGTGCTAAAGAAAAAACTAAATCAATTTACAAGGATACCATAATAATCAATTTCAGTGATTATGACCTGGGCACCAGCTTATCAGATATGCGAGGGATTAGAAATGGATCATCCATGTTCCCTGTTGCACGCTACTTGAACCCTTGCACCTGTTTTCACAAGGTCAAAGTTAGTGGCTTTCAACACAACAATTGCAGCAAAAACTACATGTGTATTTAGCAAGTACAGATGCACCAAGTGAAGTCTGCCTCACTTTAAGCAGAGCTTCTAATATGTACTCAAAATCAATGTGAGCGAATTTAATTCTCACATCAACGACCACAAAAAAAAGCACAAAACATGGCCTAGATAAGCATTTATGAACTCTCAGGTGCCAACTATCGTGGTCCTTAAACCATACATTCTAATATTCATCCAGTTCACTGTCATACGAGCACAGAAAATGTAGTTCAAGGTTGAACTGCAACTCGTACTATATAATTCATAAGCATTTTACTCACGTTATCCTCATAACAAGTGGCTCACAATCTTGAGAAATCACAGCATTCTAGCATACCCAACGAAGCAAAAAAACAACAACAATCAGCTTGATAATACTACTCGTAACAGCCAACACATGGTTTTAAACGACATTTTTCATATGCAACAACTTCAACTACAATAGCAGGTTCGAAAACAAACAATGCAACCTCTGAATTGGTAGTAACACTCGTACATTGATTTGCAGGCATCCCCAGCCGTACACCTTCTTCTTTAGTTTGCTCATCATCCTCTTCTTCCATAATGAATCAACCTCTGTTAAGACCAACCTGGACCGCGTTACATAAGATAACTGCACATTAGATAATAGCCAAACTGGAACTCTTAATGCTTGACATAAAAACAAGAAAAGGAAAAGGAAACGAATGGAAAGAAAACAAGAGAGAGAGAGAGAGAGAGAGAGTAATTTGTAATAGATATAATAAGCTTGGGATAGAGTTGTCCATTGTGCTCTCCAACACCTAAGTGCCAAAAACAGTGTATTAACAGCTACTCTTTGTGTTCCCAGATTGTGCCATTAGGCACCAGACTATGGTCATCTAGTTTTCTTATCAATTGTTTAACATCAATCGACGGGGAACCCGGAATTTACACCCACGAACACTTTCGAGGATGCGGCTTGATCCCTAGGTCGCTATGTTGTGAAACGCTCGCCTAGGCGCACAGGGCGTGCATAGCTAATAAAGCGCCCAAGGCGCTAAAAACATGAGCCATTTTCTTCTATATTTTATTTTTTCTAGTCGCCTTGGGCTCGCCTAGGCACTAGGCAAGGTGAAAGTGGCTTGGTGCCTTGCCCCGCCTAGCGCCTAACACGACATAGCTTGGGCGCACTATAACTTTTTGATGGGTTATGCACATGTACTTTAGCCGGTTAACCCGATCCATTTAGTTTTTTTTTGTCTTCTGTATAAAATGATAGAATTTCACCACACATGATCTCAATTGCTCTAGCAATGGTAGAAAAAGATCACGAAGAAGATGAAACCAGAAACCCAAACTGGGTAGAGTTAACTTATGAGTGCCTTACAAACATATTATCAAGATTGAGTTTAGAAGAGAGATGAACATGACCCATGTTTGTATGCAAATCATGGATTCATGCCTACAAAGATCCTTGTTTCTTCTCTGTAGTGGCGCAAGGAGTATAGAGCAAGGGTGTGCACTTGCGACCCCTTGACTTCTAAAATCTTTACTACTTGGTTTAGTCTCCCAAGCACAAAGAAGTTCTAAGGCTTTATTTGCGCCCCCCCCCTAATTAGAAGCCCAACTTAACATTTCTTGTATTACGTTTGTATCTCTATTCTTTATGGAACATAAACCATCTTCTATTCCTTTCTTATCAGAACAACCCTTATCTTAAAAAGAAAAAAGATAGAACGCTCAGTTGGATTAACTTCCCATGAATTAACTGCGAGAAGTTTGGCTAGATTTACTTCCCATGATAAAACGCTCTGTTAGTATTAGCAATGACGGGATGTATGGCAACACGCCGCGAGCATTGTTTTTCGTAATAGTAGCAATGACAGGATTATTATATAATTTCAAGGTATGGCAACACGTCGATTTTTTTTTTGACTAAATCTTCCTGTTGTGTATTATTTTGTTTGCTACCCCTGTGTTGAGATCCTGGATTCGCCGCTGCTTCAGACGTGGTGCTAACTGTTTCAAACTGACACGGTGTTTGGTTTTTTTCTTCTATAGAATGGTTTAGTTGCTATCTAACAAACTCAGATCGTTGGGTTTAAGGAACCTGCGCCACTTTTTGCATACGCACATGAATTTGCATTTAGCATATATGGGTAAACGCAAGTGGATTTGCGCAACAATTCCGCTTGGAATATACATCAGGAGTCTCCGGCCACTGTCTAAGTTTTTTTTCTTTTTTTCTTTTTTGTTTCAGAATATTTTCTGGAATATGTCGTAGTCGGAGAAAAGGTTGAGGTTGCTGTTGTGCTTAAGCTACTTCTTCTCAAACACCCCGAGACTTTATACCAGAAACAATAAAAACTATGCAGAAATTTAACAAGAACACAAAATTCGGCGATGTGCCTACTCCACCTGCAGTAAAATTCTTCTCAAAATCAGAGATTATACATACAACTTTCGAGTTCTCCTCACACCTCTTAGAATTCACACGATGCTAAAACTAAAGGGTCCTATATATTGTATTTAATGGTGGGTTTGTTCAGGGTATTTACAATTCCGAGGAATTTATAAACAATCGCTCTCGTGTTTGGTAACTCAGTTAAAGTTCCTAGGAATTATTGAATTGTCCAAACAAATTCCTAAGATTCCTGAAATCATGCCAAAAAATTAACATACCCTAGGATAGAGATATTTTCGGAACCTTAAATAAGGCTGGAACCTGGAAGCCGGGGCCTAATCTTGTTTTGGACGCAAATGGGAGTTTACCACATGTCGTGAACTTATACGTCTCAACAAGTACAAAGTTCTACTATTACAGACTAGTCGATATCACAAATGACAGGCAACTGTAAAATACCCAGGGATCCCTATAGTACGTAATAGACTAATAGTGAGAGTATCACTTATTGTTATACCAGATCACCTCAGACATGTATTTTTCTCATTGGTTAGGTTTATAGTGCAGGAATCCCCGAGGACAAAAAAAAATCAGCTTCAAAGTTGAAATCCGTTTTTTTGAATTGATACGTAGGCTTTTGTTAATTTAACCTGGAGATTGTAAATAGTATAAGCTTTACAAACTTACCCACATTACGTTTGGCAATTGAAGTGTTAGTCACGAAAAAACAAGACAAACAAGACTAATCAAATATAATCCCCTCTCTAGTTACAAAAAATGCTTACAACCAGCATATAACCTAAACATAAGTAAGCTAATGTGGAAAAATCAGTCAGATGAGAGGAATGAACTGAGCCCGCTAGGACAGTAAACAATTATGTTACATAGTTTCCTGAGTTCCTGACAGACCCATTATTTGTGCCGGTGTTTAGATATTTAACACCATCTCAAAATAAAGTCGGGGGCGCCGACTCATGGATAACTCAGGAATAAATTTGGTGCTTCAGCCTGCTTACCTTGCCTTGCACTTCCACACACTCTGCATTAGCCAAATGAAAAAGTTAGAATCTCAAACTTATTCAGCGATAGTTTGGCATCTGGGTCAGGATCTATTGTCACCATTTTCAGTTTACACTTGTCAGCCCTCTCATAGTAGATGATCCAAAAACTGCTCCCACCAGAAACACCTTGAACCCGTAATATATTGGTTGAAGCAATAAGCTCTCTTACCATCTCCACCAAGTCATATGGGTTTAGGTGTTACAAAACATTTCTGGTGAGTCATCTATCTACAAAGGAGAAGATCATGCTCCCATCGAGAAAACAGTACTTGGATCATGTATCCATGGAGGGTGTAACTAGTGTAAAAACCTGAAGAGTGTAAAAAGATATTGACCCATCGTACATAGTAAGAAAGGTTAAGTATAGTACTAGAGGCACGTTGTCCGAGTCTCCAGAACTTGCACAGTCGGACTTGGAATAATCTGACTTTTCCCCTTCACCAGAATGTCCTGAAGCTGTTGGGCCTTCTTCTGTATCTATGTCCAAACCATTTTGAGATTCTGGTCTCTCCTCTTCATCAGATTTTTCTGCATCTGTAGGGTTCTTCTCTGTATCTTCTTCCATACTATCTTGAGATTCTGGCTTAACCTCTTCAGCAGAATCTTCTGCATCTGTTGGGTTATTCTCTCTATCTTCTTCCATCCTACTTTGAAGTTCTGGTTTCTCCTCATCAAATTTATTGACATTTGTTGGGCCCTTCACAAACCTATCTGATGTAATTTTAAAGTGGTAAGTAAGGTTGTCGTTCACTCGGACTTGTGTAGACTCGATTCAGACTCAAAAATAGAAAAAAAAACTAAAAACTTTGAAAATATGTTCACAAGGTTGTCACAATATCGAGAGGTACTGAGACTCAGGATTCCACCAAATTTCATTCATGTGATTCAAATAATAATTCCATGCAATTATAGCTTAAATATTAAAAATATGGACTCTTATTCTTTGCCAAAAGTAGATTTTTGAAAGCAATGACTGTAAATCAAAAGCATGATGTATCAAAAATACATAGACCAAGCATACATCATCAAACGAAATCACACCCATTCAATAAAAATCATAAATCAATTAAAAATCAATGCAAATAGTCATAAAAGAATTATTAGAATTACCACATGCGTGAAATAGGGCTTCCTCCGTCATCCCAGTGTTGAGGTTTAGCTCTTCATGGTTAAAACACGCTCAAAAGAATAAATCATGGCTCAAAAGGTGTTTTTATTGAAGAGAAATAATTATACAGCGAATCCGCAACACTTAATGGTCGTTACAGAAGTCACCGTTACAATTGAAGTGCTGTTTATAAACGATAAATCGGTTCTGCTGTTGAAGAACGACAGTTATTTATATCAAAAAGACCGATTAAATCTCTCCAAAATATCTTCATTTCTCTTTACGGCCAAGTTGCGGCAATTTCTTGTTTTAGAATTTCTACGCGTTTATGAGCTTTCCTTTTGATTCTAAACTCTTCCTTAGATAGATACAAATCTTTGGGAAGGTTTATAGCACTTTAATCTCTCTAAAATTTCCTAAAACAGGTCACACACGTGACTTTCCATATTTTGTTATTGTGATAAAAATCCGTCAATTGAGCCCAGTTTAATCGATTTCAACACCCATATTAGATTCCTAGACCCATAAGGAGTCTATCCTATGAAAATCAGAGGTTTAGTCGACCTCAAACTCCTCCAAATCACGATCACCAAAACTGCCAGGAATGTTTTTATTTTCCCGCCAAAAACAGAATTTGAACGTGAAGGGGAAAGGTTACCCCTTATCCAGTGGTCGCCCCTTATCCGTTGCTGGAGTCCGCATAACAGGTGTCCTTCGGGTTGCATTTATCAACTTTTCGAGCCGATTTCTCCAAAAATGTTTATTGCCCAAAAATACCTACAAACACATAAAACACCATAATAAGTACAAAAATGGGTACTAACAATATACACAATAGAGATGAAAATAGACACATAAATGCGTCTATCAAACACCCCCAAACTTATTATTTGCTAGTCCCGAGCAAATCAAAACTACAAAATAAAATCCTAACTCACTGTTGCAGGCATCGTGATTGCACTTAGCGTGTGCAACAAGCCTTTGAACCCCTAGGTGGTCCTAGTGGCCGAGTTATAGTCTCGGGAGGGTTTACAAGAGGTGTACCCACAAAACCTTTACTCAAGACCCTAGTTATCTACGCAGAACCTTGGAATGCACTAAAGAACCTCGGTTGGCATACTTATTGATTACGGGAGGAAGTACCCTGATACGAAATTCCAATTGTTGTACACGAGTTTGCACTCAAGCATACTAAATTCATATATAAGTGATAAAGCTCTACTCAGATAGTCGCACTATGGACATCAATATCCGGAAATTCTTTCAGTACCACAAGCTAAATGAATATAGCTGTGGGTGGGAAAACTATGTGTCTAACAATCATGTTTCACAAGACTACAAGAAAACCAATTTACACGTGATAACAGATTTGTAAGTGTCTTTTGGGTGCCCAAAACCAAAAGGTAGGCAAGTAATAAAGGGAAGGCAGGAAATTCTTCCTAAAACATGTTCTAACTCTAGTTTAGCTAAGCACAATTGAAACATATTAGTATATAATGATTCCATCCAGTTTCAAACGTAGAAGATCTTGCAAACCTCTTACACAAACTATTTTGTTCCTTTAACTCAAATTGAGCATGCAGTATCTATAGCATCTGGGAACCCTTCTAACCTAAGCTTGTAAATCTTTTTTCTGATGGAGAATCCTCACCAACAAAATAACACAACAAAAGAAAAACTGAACCTTATTTGCTACCAACATAAAGCTTATGTATATTTCTGCTCAATTTTGAGGCTAAATAACAAACATGTCAGGAGGTAATCGACTTGATTAAAAAGTTTATCAAGAGAAGAAAATCTTGCATGAGCTAGGTGTGAAAGGACAATAGTAGAAGTACCTTGCAACAGCAAAAAATGTACTGAACATTTCATTCACTAAATCGTCACATTCGAGATCTAACATGACAACACATGATCTATATTTTGCGAGAGTCTCCAAAATAACAACTCTCTTTCCAAAAGATGGACCACTGGTATCACTTAATCCATGAAAGGTGCCCACAATTAAGATGAAGATATCCTGCAGTACAACTACACTGATCAGCATAGTATAAGAGATGTGAAAGAAAACAATAAATCATAACTATCTTTTTTACCCTTAAAATATCATCACTGTAAGGAGCTTCCGGAGCGGTAATTCGAGTTATTTCACAAAGGCAGGTCGCCACAAGAAGCTTCACATCCCCATCTTGATGCTTCAGCAGTTCTGGCTTCACCATTGCATTAAGACAAGGCTGCATTGAATCTAATACCAATGCCGAGGGAGACTGATCCAGCACAGAAGGGCAAACTGCAGCTTGCTATACAAGCAAAAAGTACAATCATGCATAAGCTATCACGCAAATAACAAAGAAATGGATATGTCTCTGTAAATATGGTAATTAAAAAGAGACAGTAAACATCAATATTAACTGGCCTATAAATGAAAGTAGCAGTCAACTCATAAGTAATCTAGGTAGTGTTTCTTCCTCTTTTCTTGAGCGAACTCCTAATGAGCAATTTATTAGAAAACAAAGAGGAAACAAAAAGAAGGGGACACATAAACCTAACAAATAAAAAAGACTGCATATTAAGAAGGCGAACCTATCATAACCTATGAATTTTTACAGATTAGTAGGTGCATACAACACGAAGTGTGAGACTCTGAATCTACACCCACTTAGCAAATACATCAGCATAAGATTGCTTTCTTTAAAAATCAGCTCAGGTAGTTAGTGATGTATCAAACAGAAGTAGGATTACTTTCGGCCAGAGAAAGTGTACACAAATGACCATAAACTAGAAAACCGCAGAGGTGAGAGTTTTAAATAAGAATGCCCTTATGCCTTGACTAAATTTTTTTTAATTTTTTTATATTAGATGGGTTCAGAGATACCCAGAGATGAAGAATAAAATATAGCTGAAATAAACAAATTAGAAATAGGTTGCTATACATATATCTTTGGTTAACTTGAGAACATCGTCATATTAAATTTTCAGGTATGATTCCACCTTCAATAGAATTTGAAAATATCAGATTGTGCTCAGTAATAATCCTGTACTTCTGAAGAACAGAGACAGATGTAAAATATCCTGGTGAGAACTCGTACATCTATTAAAATACCTTGGATCTCTCTGTTTATTTTATATCATATCGAAGAAAAGATCTCCCTTGCAGAGATGCAAACTAAGAGACCATTTATATATACTTGCTTTCAACACTTTATCATGAGTTAATACACTATTCAGAATCCGC
>JAJJMB010011317.1:0-13904 GCA_023531105.1 Papaver atlanticum | reverse complement strand
TACAAGAGAGAAAATTATCAAGATGAGACTTCAAGAAGTTTATGATATCAAGACATAAAGTTGTGAAGAATCAAGCGGTAAAGTACTTACACCATGGCCTTTGTACTTGCAATTTTATTTTATTTTTATCTTTATTTGTATTTGTTTTATTTTCTATTGCCTTCAAAAAAAAAAAAACAAGAGAAAATTTCTTTAGGTTCATTACTAGTTTTATTATTTTGTCTTGTTTTCATTTTGTATCTAATTTATTTTTATTGTGTCATATATTAAAAAAATGAAAAAAAAGAGACAATAAAAATTCGTTGTATCATATTGTGGTTTGTTTTTAGTTTTGTTCTTTCAATAAAACCAATGGAAGAAGAAATATTTATAATGAAGTTTCAAGCAATAAGGATTTGAAGAAAAAGAGTTACTTTGTCAAGATTCTATGAAGTTCAAGAGTTATCATCAAGAGTTGAAGACCGAAGATGAAGACAAGGATTGAAGACCGGAGACGTTTCTATGGATGTTGTGAGAGTGGTGCTAGCTTCAAGTCGAATGGATAACGAGGTAAGTATGCATATTCCCACCTTCGTTAAGTGGTTGATTTCCTTTCTTAGAGATCATCATAAAAAAAAAATTAAAAAAAAATCAAAATGATAAAAGATGTGGGTTTTCAAAACAATTCGGAGGGTTTTTCCTTCCTACTGTTCAACGTGTCATAGGACTCTCTCTTCATTCCTACCTGGACACATGTGTGACCCATAAAAAAGCTGTTTATTATTGAGAGCAATTTCATAAAACCCTTTCTAGTGAGGCAGAGTCGAGACTTTCGATTACTCTCGAACCCGAATTCTTTCGATAATGGTTGTTTATTTCTCTCTTAACTTTTAAGGATGAGATTGTGTTCATATATATGTCTAACTTCTTATGACTAGTGTGCAGAATCTCTATGTCTTCTTAGCGTGTTGGATGCTATCATTTTGGAGAACTAGTAAGTTGGAAAATTAGGTTTTGTGGGTATACCTCTTGTAAGCCCTCACGAGAGTATAACTCGTCCACTAGGGACACCTAGGGGTTTAAAGGCATGTTGCATTAGCTAAGTGCATCCGTTTTCTCGATGAAATGGAGTTGTTGTATTTTAGATAGTTTGCTCGAGGGCTAGCAAAATCCAAGTGTGGGGGAATTTTTTAAGTGCATATTTTGCATATATTTAGTGTCGAATCCATGCTAGTAATTGCTTAGTTTCTTGCAAATTATTGTATTTAGTGTCGAATCCATGCTAGTAATTGCTTAGTTGCTTAGCTAAGTGCATCCGTTTTATCGATGCTAGTAATTACGTTTGTTTGTCTTATTTATGTTTTGCTAGGTGAATCATCCAAAAGAAGCGAATTGACACTTAATTGTGCAATAAAAGAAGTTAGCCGCAAGCGGAGAAGAGCCAAAAACCAAGTGGAACTCATCCAAATCATGGATTTATTGCTATCATCTCGAAGAGGACGAAAATACAAAGCCAACGGTGAAAGAATGGAGTCAATCCGACGTCGTACGAAGAATCTATAAGCGTTTGAAGCAAGCCGAAGTGGTCGAATAGTAGAGAACCTACGAAATTGTTGAAGGCACCAGCCTAAATTACTCAGGGCAGACTCGGTACAAAAACTGAGCTGTTAGTCGTCCAAAACTGACAGTTGAAAAGCGAATTGGGAAGGCACCCATTGGATTATTCAGCGCAGCCAAGACTTATGGAAGAAGCTGAATGGGCACTTCATCTTCTTCATCGGAGCAGTATCGGTTGTACGTAACAGGGTTGGTTAGCTCAGTTGTCGGAGCTTGGCATGATGACTGAGATGGAGTTTGGGTTGGTGCTCGAAACAAAATGAAAACGATCAGCACGGTGGTCTTGTTCACGGTTGCTGGTGTTAATGGAGCTGTGATGGAGAAGATCAAGGTGGTGCTGCCATTACCGATGGAGGGATTAGTGATGATGATATACTGCTGTTGTTCAATGGCTAGAACAATATAGAGCTCGACAGTTCAGGGAAGGTTGCTGTTCACGATGATTAATGGAGCTGAGCTATTCTCGATGGCCGCAATGAAGGAGTTAACGTCGTCATGAGTTTTGTGTCCTGAGTTCAACAAGGAGAAGCTGCTGTGAGTTTTAACTAGCGATGTGATGGTGATAGGAGCTGCTGGAAGTGACGAGAAGAAGTGGAAAAGTGAAGCTGAGATGGAGTTCGAGTTAAGGGAAAGAAAATCAGAAGAGAATCTTTTCTCGGAGAGCCTGGTATACGCGGAAGTTATTTGCCAGAATGAAAATCCAGGGAGTTTGCAAACTCTCGATCACCAGAGTATCCGTGGATGGCCGGGGTAGAGAATGAAAATCCAGGGGAAAAATATTTTCACGGAGTGGTGTATGTCCGTGAGTTTGCGAGGAAGAAAACTGAAAATTCCGTAACTTTGGAAAATCACGGTGGCTTAACTGTCCGTGATTCTGACGGGAGTAAACAAAAATCCATGGGAAAATAAAACTCACGGATGGAGAAGTGGCCGAGATTTTACCGTGGAAAAGAGAAAAGAGTAGCTGAAGATTTTGCTTGTCAGTTCCACGGAACTGACAGGCCAATGACAGTTGGATGATGATTTTGGGCTGGACTTCTCAGTCTTAGGCGTGGCCCAATTGGCTATTTAAACATTCTATTCACGAGCAGTATTTTGGCAGTGACCTATTTTGGCTAGTTTGCGGCTAGAGCTGGCAAACAAGCTGAAACCCGCGGATTAACCCGTGTCCGGCCCGTGAAAACCCGAACCCGGCTTGGATGGGTTATAAACAAGCCGGGTTCGGGTTAGAGAAATGGTGGCTTGTAAGTAAACGGGTTAACCCATGCCCGGCCTGTAAACCCGCGGGTTTAACCCGTTAACCCGTCCAAAAATTATATATATACATATTTATAATCCTAACCCTAGTTCTTCCTTTTTCTTCACTCTCTCTGTCTCTCGGTTGCGACAGCAGCAACCTTTCTTCTTCTTTTCTTCTTCTTCTTCTTCTTTTTTTCTTCACCACACCATCAACTTTCGTCCGTTCTTCTTCTTTTCATTAGGGTTTACTCAAATTTATTTGTGTTTTTGATTTTTTTAGGGTTTATTCAAAAATAAAAATGATCTGAAACTAAAACTCGGTAAACCAAATCAATCTACTCTCTAACAGATCTGTTTTAGGTCGTCTTCTTCTTTAAAGGTGAATAATAAACCAAACCCCTAATTCTCTTTACATCTTCTCGATAAATCTATTTTTGTTTTTTACAACATGTTTGTTTATTTAATTTGTTTGATGCAGAGGTTTTGATTGTTTTTCAATGATTTTCAGGTTCAGTTGGATTTCTCCAAAATTTACAGGTATTAAATCTCCATCACTTTTATGATACTCTCATTTTTTGAATTAGTGTTGAATAGGGTTTTGTGAATGGTTTGGTATCAATTTGGAGTTTGTAAAATCTTTATCTAAGGTTGTTCAAGTATCATGTATGCAAAAAGAAGAAAAAACCCCTTGTTTAATTCATGATTCATCTAAGGTTGTTCAAGTTTCCTGTATTTGTAATGGGTTTGTGTTGATTTTTAATTTGGGGGTTTCTGTGATTTCTAATTACTCCACAGATTCATTTCCTATTTGGGTTTTTTATTTTTTTGATTTCTAATTTGGGGGTTTCTGTGATTTCTAATTACACCACAGATTCATTTCCTATTTGTGTTTTTTTATTTTTGATCTTTTAGCTACCTGATTGATCTATTTCTCATTTTTAGGAACATGGCTTCTCTTAGTCCTTAATTTTTATGAACTCTATGATCAGTTTTTCTTTTAAGGTTCACAGTCTTTGCTTTTGATATGATTACTTGTTAGTTTTCTAGGTCTAATTGTATTTGGTAAACTCTATTGTCTTGAACTGATTATATGGTATGAATATGATGTAATTGATTTGGCATAAGTTTATCAGATTGTTTGTGTACTGGCGCCTAGTTGCAATTTTGTAGTTCCCATATTCGAACAGATGCAGTTATAAGATTAGGATGACTCCTAATCAATTAGATTGTGGTTTCTATTCCATGTACTTGTGAGTCCTAGAATCATGTTCACTAGCTCTCGCTTTTTTATTTGAATAATGTGTCTTAAGTTTTTTGCTTAATTGATTTAGGTACTTGGATCTTAGGCAGCAGAGCAGACTCCGGTCCATACACAACAGCTCCCAGAACGTTGTTATTCCCTAATCCCTATCTGTAACATATTCTTTGATGGTCTAGGAACAACAGATCAAAATTTGATTGTTGTTGACCTCAATAAACATCAGGTAAAGTTATCTACTAATTCTATAAGGGGTTGGTGACTAATTCTTTTATGTTTCCTGACTAACTAATTTTTTTTATTTTGTATATAGGTTGGCTCAACTGAGGGCAGAGTTGGTGTCCATCATTTGGATGATTCTCAGCAAGCGAAAAACTTCACCTTCAAATGTATAGAATTCTTTCTGCGATTGAACCAACGATGGGTTGAGCTGAAAATGGAGTGATTAGATGTATGTTAGGTGTTACAGGGAAGGATTTGTGTTTGATTCTTGTAATACTTGTGTTTGATCCTTGTAATTTGTCATAAATTAACTTAATTTAAATTTAATTTGATTTTTAATCAAACAAGCCGGGTAACCCGTGAACCCGCAAGCTTTACTCGTTACGGGCGCGGGTTGAAGAAATGACCACCCGTGAAGAATATCGACCCGCAGGTTTTGGCCCGTGTTAACCCGAACCCGTGTAACCCGTAACAAGCCAGCCCCGGCCCGCCCGTTTGCCTGCTCTATTTTCGGCGTTTTTGGCAAGTTTCCATATGATTTCGATCGGGATTTGGCGTACGGGCACAACTATAATTTGGGACACCTATAAAAGAGATATTTCTACAACTTCTAAGGGATCTTTTGGATAATCTTTAATCAAGTTTTGGGAGAGAAGAACACAAGGAAGAAAAGCTAGGGTTTTGAGAGCAATTTCATCACCGTAATATTTATTATACTTTTATCATATGTATCTCATGGGTTTCACTAATCCCATGAGTAGCTAAACTTCTTAGTGATTGGGGATGAATTCTAAGTTCTAGACATGATTTGAGTAATTATATAAATCTATTTTGAAGTTCTTCACATGATTATTGATTGTTTATACTAATTAGAATATTTATGATTAATTGATAGATTGTTTAGGTGGCCAACTGAATTAATTTTTTGATTCAATCAAATGCTAGTATTGAGTTAGGAGATAAGTAATAGTCGAATAATTCATACACAAGTAGAGAACACAAGACCTTGCAGAGGGATTCTGTGTAGCGATTGTGTGTATAAACAACACTAGAAAGTGGACCTTGAGCTAAGAGTCTAACTACTAGGACCAATCTATAATTCACAAAAGATAAAGCATTCGACCAAATTACACCTTGAGTGAGCTACTACTAGGTGGTTTAGACGAATAGAATCTGGTATTGGAGAGCTTCCGAATTCAGTGATTTAAGGAATTTAGGGGATAGCACTGAGCTAGTTGTTATTTCACGATTGGTAATAATCTGTGATTAATTGTATTAATGGATGAATATAATAACTTGATGACGGTTTAGTAACAAAGAAGGATTCCCTGATCATATATCTCTCCATTGCTTGCAACTTAATTATTTTGAATTGCTTTGATTTTACTTTGAATCTAAAACAAAATCCCCCATTGCGACATTTTCGACAACTAAAACTCCCTGCTCTTCGTGGGAACGAACCTTATTTACTGCTATATTATTCATTAGTAAAGTAGAACATAAGTGAATTAATTTGAGCACCTACGACCAATGTTTTAAGAACAGGACCGGCCGGTCTGACCGGTGAACCGGCGAATTGGTAGAAAAAATGGGATGGGTTGCTATTAACCAACTAATATGTCAAAAAACCATTTAACTGGATGAACCGGCCGGCCTAACCCGTAAACTTACTGACCCAGCTGGGTTTTCAACCGGTTCATCCGGTTGTTTCTCTATCAAAAAAAATTCATACTTGAATTTTTTTTTTCTCTCTCTGAAAGTTCAACCATATGAATTTCATCATGAAAATCACCTTAAAATAATCAATCTAAAAGCCACTAATATTTTTTATTTCATTAAAGTATCACATAAGAAAGGAGAAAGCTTCATAAAGAGAATAAGGGAGAGTGGGAGACGTTAATCATCTAACATGCAGTGGGAGACGTTATCACATAAACAAGGAAAAAACCATTTTTCTGTTTTTTGTCGCAACGAAGCCTTGATTTCTTTATGGAGTTTGTTGTGGGTATTGCAGAGGAGAGATTAAAGAGGTGCGGGTGTTGTAGAGGCGGCAGAGAGAGAGAGGGTGCAGTGGGTGAAAAGAGAAAAGAGATAATATTTTTAAGAGTTAGGGTTTTAGTGGTACAAAATGTAAAAAATTAACTATAAGAGGGCAAATATGGAGTTAGGAATTAGCAAAAGAAGAAAGTTTGACCACCTATTAAAATTGTATTTCATGTGCATAGTTATTTCCAAATTTGCATCAGCCACCCCCCTCTCTTCAACATTATTTTAATTGTGTATTTATTGCCTTATTTGTCACATTTATCTTCTTTACATTAAGTTAAATACTTAAATTAGTTTTTGTACCATTGAACCAGTAACCCTGGTTGAACCAGTTAACCCTGACCCAGTCATTTTTCTGGGTCGATGCCCGGTTCAGTTTTAAAAACATTGCCTATGACACGCATCAAATTTTGGCGCCGCTACCGGGGAGCAGTCGGTAGCTTTAGTAGTTTTATTTTTGTTTTTAGTTTTTGATTTAGTTTTTTGAGAATTTTATTTCAGGTACTTAATCCCTGGCACCGAAACAGTGGGATTACCCAAGGTGCGGAATTCATACTCGCAAGGGAACAATACTACAATCACATCAACAGTCGCAACCAGAACCTTCTACAGAAGAGATGGTTAATACAGACGACGAGAGAGATCCTCCACTTCCGGAGAGGAAGTTAGGAGAGTTGACATCTCCATGCTTAGATTCGCATCCACTGTGCATTACAATCACTAACCCAGTGGAGCTGAAGTTGAATCTACTTCATCATCTACCAAAGTTCAAGGGACATCCAGGTGAAAATCTAAATCGACACCTTCAACAGTTCTAGAACACGATGACAAGTCTGAGGCATGCAACCGTAAATAGGGATATGACTATGCTACAAGCCTTTCCGTTCTCATTGGTAGACTTACTAGAAGAATGGTTGTATTATCTTCCCCCATGGAGTATTACAACGTGAACTGAAATGAAGAAGATATTTTTGGAGAAGTATTTTCCTGCTTCCAAAGCGGCATCCGTTCGTAAGGAGATTAGTGACATTCTACAGATGTCTGGGGAGTCTCTGTATGAATATTGGGAGATATATAAGAGGTTGTTGGCAAGCTGCCCACACCATAATATATCCCCAACACTCATCATTCAGTATTTCTATGAAGGATTACTTCCAGAACAGAGGAACTTGATTGATGCAACCGCAAAGGGTACACTTACTGAGAAGACACTCTCGCAGGCAACCAGTTTGATTGAGAGTAGGGCTGTCAATGGGTACCCATTACCCGGAATCGGAACTGGACCCGGTAGATTTGGGTCCAGTTCTGGTTCCTAAATTTGGACCCATTAACAACTTAGGACCCGATGGGTAATTACCCGATTGGACCCGAATCTAAACGGGTAATACCCGACGGGTTTCGGGTACCCTGTTATTCACTCTTTTATTCATGTTTTTAGAAAAATTACAAGTATTTTGCTAGTTTTGGCTTTAATTTTTTTTTTTCATTTTTCATTTTTCTCTTAAATTTAATCTTTCTTTAGTACATTAATAAAGAAATAATAATAAATTTTTATAAAAATAATTTAGATCCAAGCCAAAAAGCGAAAGATATTAAGTTTTTGATGTTTTATTAATTGTTTTCTTAATACCCAATGGGTACCCGGAACCGACGGGTACTCGGGATTTTAAACGGGTCCGGTTCTGGGTCCACAAGTTTAGGAACCGGACCCGACCTTTTTAAGTAGGGTCCGGGTCTAGTGATACCCAGGAGGACCCAGACACATTGGCAGCCCTAATTGAGAGTATGGCTGCCAATGCTCAATGATTCTACACCAAAAACAACTCTAATGGCATAAGAGTTAGCGAGATGGGAGAGTCTGTACAGTCAGAGCAACGGATGAACAACATAGAGAAGGTAGTACAACGAATGGCAGCAGTGATTATTCCTACTTATGAAGAAGAGTCTGAACAGGTGAATGCAGTGTTCCCTAATCAGAGGCCAAGGTATGATCCCTACTCTAATACTTATAATCCAGGTTGGAAAGATCATCCAAATTTCAGTTATGCAAATCAGCAAGTTGCAGCTCCTAATTCTTATGAGCGACAAAGTAGTTTTCAACAACCACAGTTCCGACCACAACCTCCACCTCAGCCTCAACAGCAAACTCAAAATTCTAGTTTAGAGGAGATGATGAAAATAATGATGCAAAAGCAAGATGCAAATGCTCAGCGTCAAGATATAATTATGCATAAAAAAGATATGGCTATAAAAGACTTGCAACTTCAAATTGGCCAATTGGCTACATACATGAATGAAATAAAGGCACAGAATTCGACAAAGTTTCCATCACAAACATTTGTGAATCCAAGAAAGAATGTTAATACAGTTCTTATGAGAAGTGGGAAGCAAACATAGGAGACAAAACAACAAGAAAAGGTTAGTAACGACTCAGAAAAGGAAGTAAAGGTGGAAACCATTCCAAAGGAAAAATCAACTTCAACCGGCCAACCTAAGGACACGGTTGCTACTTTTACCACACCACCTCCTTTTCCTAGTCGTTTTTCCAAGTCAAAGAAGCAAGTTCTAGACAACGAGATTATGGATATTTTCAGCAAGGTGCATATCAACATTCCATTTATTGAGGCCATCAGAACGGTACCCAGGTATGCCAAGGTTCTGAAGGATTTGTGCACAAGGAAGGAGAGGTTGATTGCTAACGAGGTCACTCAGGTGGGAGAAAGTGCTTCAGCTATGTTGCTAAAGAAGATGCCTGCAAAGTGTAAAGATCCTGGTGGTTTTACAGTGCCAATTACTATTAGTGACAAACGGTTTGAGCGTGCTTTACTTGATTTGGGAGCTTCCATAAGCGTGATGTCAGCCGATGTTTATGATTCTTTGAATCTGGGACCTTTAAAGGAAACATGGATTATCATTCAATTAGCTAATAAGTCTAATATATATCCTAAGGGACTCATGGAAGACGTGTTGGTGCAAGTGAATGAACTGATATTTCCGTTTGATTTCTTTGTTGTGGATATGCAAAATGGAGACAATTGTTCGTCTACTTAATTACTTCTTGGGAGACCATTTATGAAGACTGCTAAGACGAAGGTTGATTGTGATACTGGGACACTCACTATGGAGTTTGACAAAGAGGTTATACGCTTCAATATTTTTGAAGCTATGCATTATCCAAGTGATATCCATTCCGCATTTTCTGTTGATGTTATTGGTTCGTTAGCACAGCAGATGTTTGATTTGATCAATGAAGATGAACTTGAATCTGTGCTACAAAATAACATTGATTTGGACGTCCATGGCTTTCCTAACTTGGACATTGATATTCCTAAGGAGTTTGTTGAGACATGTGATGCTTTAACGGCATCACAAGAAGTTAGAACATGTAATATTTCATATATCTCTTTACCTATTACTGATGAAGTTCCTTTACCTTTTCTTGTGCGGGAACCTAAATTAGAGCTAAAACCTCTACCTGATCACTTAAAGTATGATTACTTGGGTGATGGGGAAGAGCTTCCAGTAATTATTGCAAAGAATCTCATAGCAATACAGGAAGAACGCCTCCTTAGGGTTCTGAAAGAGCACAAAACGGCTATTGGTTGGACAATTGCTGACATCAAAGGCATTACTCCGGACATGTGCATGCATAGACCCATAATGGAAGACGATGTCAAGCTAGTACGTGATGCTCAGCGTAGGCTTAACCAACCAATGATGGAGGTCGTGAAGAAAGAGATCCTCAAATTGCTAAGTGTGGGGGTGATTTACCCAATTTATGACAGCAAATGGGTTAGTTCGGTGCAAGTGGTACCTAAGAAATCAGGTGTCACTGTTGTTAGAAATCAAGATGACGAACTTGTTCCTATAAGAGTTCAGACTGGATGGCGAGTGTGCATAGACTACAGAAAGCTCAATTCGGCTACCCGCAAGGATCACTTCCCTTTGCCTTTCATTAATCATATGTTAGAGAGGTTAGCGGGACATTTACATTATTTCTTTTTGGATGGTTATTTGGGATACAATCAAATTGTTATTGCACTATAAGATCAAGAGAAGACTACTTTTAATTGTCCTTTCGGTACATTTGCATATAGAAGAATGTCGTTTGGTCTTTGCAATGCACCTGTCACTTTTCAGAGATGTATGGTCAGTATATTTTCTGATTATGTGGAAAACATCATTGAGGTATTTATGGACGACTTTAGTGTTTATGGCGATTCATTTGATATTTGTTTAAATAATCTTGAACTTGTGCTAAAAGATGTATAAACACTAATCTTGTTTTAAACTGGGAGAAATGTCATTTTATGGTAAACCATATAATTGTACTTGGCCACATCGTGTCCTCTCAAGGGGTCGAAGTAGACAAGGCAAAGATAAACTTGATTAGGAACTTACAATACCCCACTTCGGTGAGGGAAATTCGCTCGTTTCTTGGTCATGCATGTTTTTATAGGAGGTTTATTAAAGATTCCTCAAAATCTCAATGTCGATGTGCAAATTGTTGCAAAAAGAGGTTGCCTTTAACTTCGACCAGGAGTGCAAGGATTCCTTTGATAAATTGAAGGAATTTTTGACTACTGCACCAATTATTAAGTCACCTGACTGGTTGCCGTTCGAGTTAATGTGTGATGCAAGTGATTATGAAGTCGGAGCTGTTTTAGGTCAAACAGTAGACAAGAGATCACATGTGATTTATTATGCATCAAGGACCCAAAATGAGGCTCAAATCAACTATTCTACTACTGAGAAAGAGTTGTTGGCTATAGTATTTGCATTAGAAAAATTCAGAGCTTATTTGGTGGGTGCCAATGTGATTGTATATTCTGATCATGCAGCATTACGGTACATATTGAAAAAGAAGGAGGCTAAGCCAAGACTTGTACGTTGGATTCTTTTGCTACAAGAATTCAATATGGAAATCAGAGATAATAAAGGTGTGGAGAATACAGTTGCTGATCATCTTAGTAGACCTGTTGTCTCCGAAGAAGAACTTCCCTTACAGGATCGTTTTCCAGACGAACAACTTTTCTCAATTGAAGATTCAACACCTTGGTATGCTGATATAGTGAACTACTTGGTTACAAGGCAAGTACCTAGTACAATGTCTACTTTTCAAAAGCTAAAGCTTAAGAAAATAGCCAAGCAGTATGTGTGGGATGAGCCCTACTTGTGGAAATATGGTGTTGATCAAATTATCCGCAGGTGCGTACCAAACTCTGAATTTCAATCGATTTTGTCGTTTTGTCATTCTTATGCTTGTGGTGGTCACTTTGGTGCTAAAAGTACCACTCTCAAAGTCCTTGAGAGCGGCTTTTACTGTCCTACCCTATTTGAGGATGCATATGCTTTTTGCAAATCTTGTGATAGATGTCAACGAACGGGCAATCTAGGTGCTCAAAATCAAATGCCACTCAATCCTATTCTCACTGTCGAGATTTTTGATGTGTGGGGCATTGATTTTATGGGTCCTTTAGTTAATTCGAATGGAAAATTGTATATACTTCTTGCTGTGGATTATGTTTTTAAATGGGTGGAAGCTAAAGCCGCCCCTACTAATGATTCTCAAGTTGTTTGTGAGTTTGTGAAGGAATATATTTTCTCTAGACATGGTACACCAAGAGTGGTTATCAGTGATGGAGGCTCGCACTTCAAGAAATCCTTCCATGCTCTCCTCAAGAAGTACAACATTACACACAAGATTGGTACACCGTATCACCCATAAACTAGTGGGCAAGCTGAATTTTCAAATCATGAGATTAAGTACATCCCTGAGAAAACCGTTAATGCTACACGGAAGGATTGGAGTTATAGACTCAATGATGCACTTTGGGCATATAGAACAACATATAACACACCGATTGGTATGTCTCCATATCGATTGGTTTATGGGAAAGCTTGTCATCTCCCAGTTGAACTTGAGCATAAGGATTTATGGGCGGTAAAGATGTGCAACATGGAGTATGATAAAGCGGGAAAACATAGGCAACTGAAAATTAATGAGCTAGAGGAGATACGTAATGATGCTTACAAGAGTTCTCGTATATACAAGGAGAAGACTAAACTTTTCCATGACAAGATGATTTCTCGGAAGAATTTTGTTGTGGGACAGAAAGTTCTTTTATATCATTCTCGTCTTAAGCTATTTCCTGGTAAGCTAAGGTCCAGATGGATTGGACCATATGTTGTTACTAATGTTTATTCTCATGGTGCAGTTGATATCACTAGTCTTAAAGATGGGACTACTTCTAAGGTCAATGGCCATAGATTGAAGCCATACTACGAAAACATCGCTTATGTGAATGTGGATGAGATAGAGCTTCAATATTTACTCCCTCTGGAGGAGTAGTAAGGAGAATGCAAAGTCGGACTGACGACTTTAAACCAAGCGCTAAATGGGAGGCAACCCATAGGTTTTGTATCTTAAACCCTTTTATTTCTTGTCTTTATTGTTTTCATATCATATTTGCATCCCCATGTTTAATTTCATTAAGTCCAGAATCTATTTTAGAAGAAAATTATGACGAATACCTTTTCGTCAGAAAAATTCAGACTGCACATAGTTCAGTCCAGAGACCATAACTGTCAGACCATTTATTGAAACACTGTTCCCTTTTGAAACTTCGTAGAAAATACGTAGGTGAACAACTTTTGTGAAATTGAGTTTTTCCAAATTTCTTACCAATTTGCACAGTTTTTTCATTTTATCTGCTATTACGTCAGAATTCATATTTTTCAGTTTTACACATTGAGGACAATGTGAAGTTTAAGTGTGGGGGAGTATTTTGCATATAGATATTTCATTTTTTTGGTAAATATTTGCATGAAAACTCCAAATTGTAGTTAGTTTAGAGTCACATAGTATACATGTCGCTAAGATTACATCGAAATTCTCACAAGAGTGACTGAACTTAAAGATGCTAGAGAATGTGATCGGGTTTCTTGCTTGTTTGAGAGTTAAAGTTGGATTTAACCATGCCAGTGTAAAATGAGGTGCAGACTGAATTCAGTATTAGAGTTGTGATCCCCTATAGTGGAGACTACCCATTGTTACATCATGTGAGGCACCGACCTTCAATTCTTTGTACGTGTCTAAATATGTGCTTTTAGAGTATGTGTCATTGTACGTTAATTCCGGGTAGAATGGTGAGCTACCCAACCTCCCACCAATAGAAGCACTACTTTGATATATTGAGTGCTATTTTATCAATCATGATGGTGACATCGAATTGCTAACTTACATACAACTTGTAATATTGTTCGCAGTTAGCACCATCTACTTTATCTCTCTCTACACCAACAGGTCCATAGAAACATCATCATCATCAACAAGAGGAGCATCACAAATTCGAAAGAAAGTTGAAGACGTCAAGGTTTACAGGCAACGGTACAAAATATGAGCAGATTTCAGATTCAAGTAAATCAACAAGACAAGGGGCAGGATTTCTACATGTTGAAGACTTATGTACAAGAGAGAAAATTATCAAGATGAGACTTCAAGAAGTTTATGATATCAAGACATAAAGTTGTGAAGAATCAA
>JAJJMB010011302.1:27449-50636 GCA_023531105.1 Papaver atlanticum | reverse complement strand
CAGAATCCACTTAGGATCCGTCCAATCTTATATTTGACACTTGGACAAGAACATTGGGTCTGTATATGGTAATCTTGCAACCTGAGTTCAACAATAGGTCGCAGAATCATCCAATATGATATTTTAAATCTCAAACCTGTCCTGGACGAGAACATTAGGTCTGTATATAGTAATCTTGAACCTGAGTTCCATAATGGGTTGTAGAATCCACTCAGGATCCATCCAATCTGATATTTTACACATGGAAGTGAACATTGGGTCTGTATATGTTAATCTTTCAACCTGAGTTCCATAATAGGTTGCATAATCCACTTAGGACCCGTCCAATCTGATATTTGACACTTGGACAAGAACATCGGGTCTGTATATGGAAATCTTGCAACCTGAGTTCCATAATAGGTTGAAGAATCCAATCAGGATCCATCCAATCTAATATTTGACCTGGACGAGAACATTGGGTCTGTATATGGTTATCTTGCAACCTGAGTTCTATAATAGGTTGCAGAATCCACTTAGGATCCGTCCAATCTTATATTTTACACTTGGACAAGAAAATTGGGTCTGTATATGGTAATCTTGCAACCTGAGTTCAAAAATAGGCCGCAGAATCCACTCAGGATCCATCCATTCTTATATTTGACACCTGGACGAGAACATTGTTTCTATATATAGTAATCTTGCAACCTAAGTTCCATAATAGGTTGCAGAATCCACTCAGGATCCATCCAATCTGATAATTGACACCAGGACGAGAACATTGGGTCGGTATATGGTAATCTTACAACCTGAGTTCAATAATAGGTTGCAGAATCCACTCAGAATCCATCCAATCTTATATTTGAAACCAGGAAGACAACATTGGGTCGGTATATGGGAATCTTGCAACCTAAGTTTTATAATAGGTTGCAGATTCCACTCAAGATCCATCGAATCTAATATTTTACACCTTGATGAGAACATTGGGTCTGTATATGGTAATTTTGCAACCTGAGTTCCATAATAGGTTGCAGAATCCACTCAGGATCCATCTAATATGATATTTGACACCTGGACGAGAACATTGGGTCTGTATTATGTAATCTCGCAACCTGAGTTCCATAATAGGTTACAGAATCCATTCAAGATCCATCCAATTTGATATTTTACACCTGGATGAGAACATTGGGTCTGTATATGTTAATCTTGCAACCTGAGTTCCATAATAGGTTGCAGAATCCATTTAGGACCCGTCCAATCTGATATTTCACATTTTGACAAGAACATTGGGTCTGTATATGGAAATTTTGCAACCTGAGTTCCATAATAGGTTGAAGAATCCAATAAGGATCTATCCAATCTAATATTTGACCTGGACGAGAACATTGGGTCTGTATTTGGTAATCTTGCAACCTGAGTTCTATAATAGGTTACAGAATCAACTTAGGATCCGTCCAATCTGATATTTGACACTTGGACAAGAAAATTGGGTCTGTATATGGTAATCTTGCAACCTGAGTTCATTAATAGGTTGCAGAATCCACTCAGGATCCATCCATTCTTATATTTGACACTAGGACGAGAACATTAGCTCGGTATATGGTAATCTTGCCAACCTGAGTTCAATAATAGGTTGCAGAATCCACTCAGGATCCATCCAATCTGATATTTGACCCCAGGACGAGTACATTGGGTCGGTATATGGTAATATTGCAACCTGAGTTCTATAATAGGTTGCAGAATCCACTCAAGATCCATCCAATCTGATATTTTACACCTGGACGAGAACATTGGGTCTGTATATGGTAATTTTGCAACCTGAGTTCCACAATAGGTTGCAGAATCCACTCAGGATCCATCGAATCTGATATTTGACACCTGGACGATAACATTGGGTCTGTATATGGTAATCTCGCAACCTGGGTTCCATAATGGGTTGTAGAATCCACTCAGGATCCATCCAATCTGATATTTTACACATGGAAGTGAACATTGGGTCTGTATATGTTAATCTTGCAACCTGAGTTCCATAATAGGTTGCATAATCCACTTAGGACCCGTCCAATCTGATATTTGACACTTGGACAAGAACATCGGGTCTGTATATGGAAATCTTGCAAACTGAGTTCCATAATAGGTTGAAGAATCCAATCAGGATCCATCCAATCTAATATTTGACCTGGACGAGAACATTGGGTCTGTATATGGTAATCTTGCAACCTGAGTTCTATAATAGGTTGCAGAATCCACTTAGGATCCGTCCAATCATATATTTTACACTTGGACAAGAAAATTGGGTCTGTATATGGTAATCTTGCAACCTGAGTTCAACAATAGGCCGCAGAATCCACTCAGGATCCATCCATTCTTATATTTGACACCTGGATGAGAACATTGTGTCTATATATAGTAATCTTGCAACCTAAGTTCCATAATAGGTTGCAGAATCAACTCAGGATCCATCCAATCTGATATTTGACACCAGGACGAGAACATTGGGTCGGTATATGGTAATCTTACAACCTGAGTTCAATAATCGGTTGCAGAATCCACTCAGGATCCATCCAATCTGATATTTGAAACCAGGAAGAGAACATTGGGTCGGTATATGGTAATCTTGCAACCTAAGTTCTATAATAGGTTGCAGAATCCACTCAAGATCCATCAAATCTGATATTTTACACCTTGATGAGAACATTGGGTCTGTATATGGTAATTTTGCAACCTGAGTTCCATAATAGGTTGCAGAATCAACTCAGGATCCATCTAATCTGATATTTGACACCTGGACGAGAACATTGGGTCTCTATATGGTAATCTCGCAACCTGAGTTCCATAATAGGTTGCAGAATCCATTCAAGATCCATCCAATTTGATATTTGACACCTGGATGAGAACATTGGGTCTGTATATGTTAATCTTGCAACCTGAGTTCCATAATAGGTTGCAGAATCCATTTAGGACCCGTCCAATCTGATATTTTACACTTTGACAAGAACATTGGGTCTGTATATGGAAATTTTCCAACCTGAGTTCCATAATAGGTTGAAGAATCCAATAAGGATCCATCCAATCTAATATTTGACCTGGACGAGAACATTGGGTCTGTATTTGGTAATCTTGCAACCTAAGTTCCATAATAGGTTACAGAATCCACTTAGGATCCGTCCAATCTGATATTTGACACTTGGACAAGAAAATTGGGTCTGTATAAGGTAATCTTGCAACCTGAGTTCATTAATAGGTTGCAGAATCCACTCAGGATCCATCCATTCTTATATTTGACACCCGGAAGAGAACATTGGCTCGGTATATGGTAATCTTGCAACCTGAGTTCAATAATAGGTTGCAGAATCCACTCAGGATCCATCCAATCTGATATTTGACCCCAGGATGAGAACATTGGGTCGGTATATGGTAATCTTGCAACCTGAGTTCTATAATAGGTTGCAGAATCCACTCAAGATCCATCCAATCTGATATTTTACACCTGGACGAGAACATTGGGTCTGTATATGGTAATTTTGCAACCTGAGTTCCACAATAGGTTGCAGAATCCACTCAGGATCCATCCAATCTGATATTCGATACCTGGACGATAACATTGGGTCTGTATATGGTAATCTCGCAACCTGGGTTCCATAATAGGTGGAAGAATCCATTCAAGATCCATCCAATTTGATATTTGACACCTTGGCGAAAACATTTGGTCTGTATATGTTAATCTTGCAACCTTAGTTCCATAATAGGTTGCAGAATCATCAAATCTTATATTTGAAATCTCAAACCTCACTTCGACGAGAACATTGGGTCTGTATATGGTAATCTTGCAACCTGAAAACCATAATAAGTTGCAGAATCCACTCAGGATCCATCCAATCTGATATTTGAACTGAACGAGAACATTGGGTCTGTATATGGTAATCTTGCAACCTGAGTTCCATAATAGGTCGCAGAATCCACTAAGGATCCATCCAATCTGATATTTGACACCTTGACGAGAATATTGGTCAGTATATGGTAATCTTGCAACCTGAGTTACATAATAGGTTGCAGAATCATCTAATCTGATATTTGAAATCTCAAACCTCACCTGGACGAGAACATTGGGTCTGTATATGGTAATCTTGCAACCTTAGTACCATAATAGGTTGCAGAATCCACTTAGGATCCATCCAATCTGATATTTGACCTGGACGAGAACATTGGGTTTGTATATGGTAATTTTGTAACATGAGTTCCATAATAGGTCGCAGAATCATCCAATATGATATTTTAAATCTAAAACCTGTCCTGGACGAGAACATTGGGTCTGTATATAGTAATCTTGCAACTGAGTTCCATAATTGGTTGCAGAATCCAGTCAGGATCCATCAAATCTCATATTTAACACCTGGACGAAAACATTGGGTCTGTATATGGTAATCTTTAACCTGAGTTCCATAATAGGTTGAAGAATCCAATCAGGATCCATCCAATCTAATATTTGACCTGGACGAGAACATTGGGTCTGTATATTGTAATCTTGCAACCTGAGTTCTATAATAGGTTGCAGAATCCACTTAGGATACGTCCAATCTTATATTTGACACTTGGGCAAGAACATTGGGTCTGTATATGGTAATCTTGCAACCTGAGTTCAACAATAGGTCGCAGAATCATCCAATATGATATTTTAAATCTCAAACCTGTCCTGGACGAGAACATTGGGTCTGTATATAGTAATCTTGAACCTGAGTTCCATAATGGGTTGTAGAATCCACTCAGGATCCATCCAATCTGATATTTTACACCTGGAAGAGAACATTGGGTATGTATATGTTAATCTTGTAACCTGAGTTCCATAATAGGTTGCATAATCCACTTAGGACCCGTCCAATATGATATTTTACACTTGGACAAGAACATCGGGTCTGTATATGGAAATCTTGCAACCTGAGTTCCATAATAGGTTGAAAAATCCAATCAGGATCCATCCAATCTAATATTTGACCTGGACGAGAACATTGGGTCTATATATGGTAATCTTGCAACCTGAGTTCTATAATAGGTTGCAGAATCCACTTAGGATCCGTCCAATCTTATATTTTACACTTGGACAAGAAAATTGGGTCTGTATATGGTAATCTTGCAACCTGAGTTCAACAATAGGCCGCAGAATCCACTCAGGATCCATCCATTCTGATATTTGACACCTGGACGAGAACATTGTGTCTATATATAGTAATCTTGCAACCTGAGTTGCATAATAGGTTGCATAATCCACTTAGGACCCGTCCAATCTTATATTTGACACTTGGACAAGAACATCGGGTCTGTATATGGAAATCTTGCAACCTGAGTTCCATAATAGGTTGAAAATCCAATCAGGATCCATCCAATCTAATATTTGACCTGGACGAGAACATTGGGTCTGTATATGGTAATCTTGCAACCTGAGTTCTATAATAGGTTGCAGAATCCACTTAGGATCCATCCAATCTTATATTTTACAATTGGACAAGAAAATTTGGTCTGTATATGGTAATCTTGCAACCTGAGTTCAACAATAGGCCGCAGAATCCACTCAAGATCCATCCATTATGATATTTGACACCTGGACGAGAACATTGTGTCTATATATAGTAACTTTGCAACCTAAGTTCCATAATAAGTTGCAGAATCCACTCATGATCCATCCAATCTGATATTTGACACCAGGACGAGAACATTGGGTCGGTATATGGTAATCTTACAACCTGAGTTTAATAATAGGTTGCAGAATCAAATCAGGATCCATCCAATCTGATATTTGAAACCAGTAAGAAAACATTGGGTCGGTATATGGTAATCTTTAAACCTAAGTTCTATAATAGGTTGCAGAATCCACTCAAGATCCATCGAATCTGATATTTAATTCCTTGATGAGAACATTGGGTCTGTATATGGTAATCTCGCAACCTGAGTTCCATAATAGGTTGCAGAATCCATTCAAGATTAATCCAATTTGATATTTGACACCTGGATGAGAACATTGGGCCTGTATATGTTAATATTGAAACCTCAGTCCCATAATAGGTTGCAGAATCATCAAATCTGATATTTGAAATCTCAAACCTCACCCTGACGAGAACATTGGGTCTGTATATGGTAATCTTTCAACCTGAGTACCATAATAGGTTGCAGAATCCACTTAGGATCCATCCAATCTTATATTTGACCTGGACGAGAACATGTGGTCTGTATATGGTAATTTTGTAACATGAGGTCCATAATAGGTCGCAGAATCATCCAATATGATATTTGAAATCTCAAACCTATCCTGGACGAGAACATTGGGTCTGTATATAGTAATCTTGCAACTGAGATCCATAATAGGTTGTAGAATCCACTCAGGATCCATCCAATCTGATATTTTACACCTGGAGGAGAACACTGGGTCTATATATGTTAATCTTGCAACCTTAGTTCATAAATAGGTGTCAGAATCCACATAGGATCCATCTAATCTGATATTTGACACCAGGACGAGAACATTGGGTCAGTATATGGTAATCTTGCAACCTGAGTTCCATAATAGGTTGCTGAATCCACTCAAGATCCATCCAATCTGTTATTTGACACCTGGACGAGAACATTGGGTCTGTATATCGTAATCTTGCAACCTGAGTTCCATAATAGGTTACATAATCCACTCAGGATCCATCCAATCTGATATTTGACCTGGACGAGAACATTGGGTATGTATATTGTAATCTTGCAACCTGAGTTCCAGAAAAGGTTTAAGAATCCACTTAGGATCTATTCAATCAAATATTTGACACTTGGAAAGGAACATTGGTTCTGTATATGGTAATCTTGCAACCTGAGTTCCCGAATAGGTTGCAGAATCGACTTAGGATACATCCAATCTGATATTTGACACATTGGGTTTGTATATGTTAATCTTTCAACCTGATTTCCATAATAGGTTGCAGAATCAACTAAGGATCCATATAATATGATATTTTACACTTGGATTAGAACATTGGGTCTTTATATGGTAATCTTGCAACCGGAGTTCCATAATAGGTTGCATAATCCACTAAGGATCCATCCAATCTTATATTTTACATCTGGACGAGAACATTGGGTCTTTATATTGTAATCTTTCAATCTGATTTCCATAATAGGTTGCACAATCATGCAATCTAATATATGAAATCTCAAACTTCACCTGGACGAGAACATTGGGTCTGTATATGGTAATCTTGCATCCTGAGTTCCATAATAGGCAGAAGAATCCAATTAGGATCCATCCAATCTAATATTTGACCTGAACGAGAACATTGGGTCTGTATATGTTAATCTTGCAACTTGAGTTCTATAATAGGTTAAAGAATCCACTTAGGATCCGTGCAATCTGATATTTGAAACTTGGATAAGAACATTGGGTCTGTATATGGTAATCTTGCAACCTTAGTTCCATAATAGGTCGCAGAATCATCCAATATGATATTTGAAATCTCAAACCTGTGCTGGACGAGAACATTGGGTCTGTATATAGTAATCTTGAAACCTGGGTTCAATAATAGGTTGTAGAATCCACTCAGGATCCATCCAATCTGATATTTTACACCTGGACGAGAACATTGGGTCTGTATATAGTAATCTTGCAACCTGAGTTCCATAATAGGTTGCAGAATCCACTCAAGATCAATCCAATCTCATATTTTACACCTGGACGAGAACATTGGGTCTGTATATGGTAATCTTGCAACATGAGTTCCATAATAGGTTTCAAAATCCACTCGGGATCCATCCAATCTGATATTTGATTTGGACAAAAACATTGGGTCTGTATATGGAAATTTTGCAACCTGAGTTCCATAATAGGGTGCATAATCCTCTCAGGATCCATCCAATTCGATATTTTACCTTGAAGAGAACATTGGGTCTGTGTATGGTAATCTTAAAACCTGAGTTCCATAATAGGTTGCAGAATCAACTCAGGATGTATCCATTCTTATATTTGACACCTGGACAAGAACATTGTGTCTGTATATGGTAATCTTGTAACCTAAGTTCCATAATAGGTTGCAGAATCCACCCAGGATCCATCCAATCTGATATTTAACACCAGGACGAACACATTGGGTCGGTATATGGTAATCTTGCAACCTGATTTCTATAATAGGTTGGAGAATCCACTCAAGATCCATCCAATCTGATATTTTACACCTGGACGAGAACATTGGGTCTGTATATGGTAATTATGCAACCTGAATTCAATAATAGGTTGCAGAATCCACTCAGGATCCATAAAATTTTATATTTGACACCTGGACGAGAACATTGGATCTGTATATGGTAATCTTTCAACCTGAGTTCCATAATAGGTGTAAGAATCCACTCACGATCCATCCAATCTGATATTTTACACCTGGACGGGAACATTGGGTCTGTATATGGTAATCTTGCATCCTTAGTTCCATAATAGGATTCAGAATCCATTCAAGATCCATCAAATCTGATATATACACCTGTACGAGAATATTGGGTCTGTATATGGTAATCTTGCAACCTGAGTTCTATAATAGGCTGCAGAATCATCCAATCTTATATTTGAAATCTCAAACCTCACCTGGATAAGAACATTGGGTCTGTATATTGTAATCTTGCAACCTGAGTACCATAATTGGTTGCAGAATCAACTCAGGATCCATCCAATCATATATTTGACTTTAACGAGAACATTGGGTATGTATATGGTAATCTTGCAACCTGAGTTCCATAATATGTCGTAGAATCCACAAAGGATCTATCCAATCTGATATTTGCCACCTTGACGAGAACATTGGGTCAGTATATGGTAATCTTTCAACCTGAGTTCCATAATAGGTTGCATAATCATCCAATCTGATATTTGAAATCTAAAACCTCACATGGACGAGAACATTGGGTCTGTATATGGTAATCTTGCAACCAGAGTAAAATAATAGTTTGCAGAATCCACTAAGGATCCATCCAATCTGATATTTTACCTGGACGAGAACATTGGGTATGTATATGGTAATCTTGTAACCTGAGTTCCATAATAGGTCGCAGAATCATCCCATATGATATTTGAAATCTCAAACCTGTCCTGGACGAGAACATTGGGTATGTATATAGTAATATTGCAACTGAGTTCCATAATAGGTTGTAGAATCCACTCAGGATCCATCCAATCTTATATTTTACACCTGGAGGAGAAAACTGGGTCTTTATATGTTAATCTTGCAACCTGAGTTCCATAATAGGTTGCAGAATCCAATTAGGATTTATCCAATCTAATATTTGACCTGGACGAGAACATTGGGTCTGTATTTGGTAATCTTGCAACCTGAGTTCTATAATAGATTGCAGAATCCACTTAGGATTTATCCAATCTGATATTTTAAACTTGGACAAGAACATTGGGTCTGTGTATGGTAATCTTGCAACCTGAGTTCCATAATAGGTCGCAGAATCATCCAATATTAAATTTGAAATCTCAAACCTGTCCTGGACGAGAACATTGGGTCTGTATATAGTAATCTTGAACCTGGGTTCCATAATAGGTTGTAGAATCCACCCAGGATCCATATAATCTGATATTTTACACCTGGACGAGAACATTGGGTCTATATATTGTAATCTTTCAACCTGAGATCCATAATAGGTTGGAGAATCCACTCCAGATCCCTCTAATCTGATATTTGACACCTGGACGAGAACATTGGGTCTATATATGGTAATCTTGCAACCTGAGTTCCACAATAGGTTGCAGAATCAACTCAGGATCCATCCAATCTGATATTTGACCTGGACGAGAACATGTGGTTTGTATATGGTAATCTTGCAACCTGAGTTCCATAATAGGTCGCAGAATCCACTAAGGATTTATCTAATCTGATATTTGACACCTTGACGAGAACATTGGGTCAGTATATGGTAATCTTGCAACCTGAGTTACATAATAGGTTGCAGAATAATCTAATCTGATATTTGAAATCTCAAACCTCACCTGGACGAGAACATTGGGTCTGTATATGGTAATCTTGCAACCTTAGTAACATAATAGGTTGAAGAATCCACTCAGGATCCGTCCAATCTGATATTTTACCTGCACGAGAACATTCGGTCTGTATATGATAATCTTGTAACCTGAGTTCCATAATAGGTCGCAGAATCATCCAATATAATATTCGAAATCTCAAACCTGTCCTGGACGAGAACATTGGGTCTGTATATAGTAATCTTGCAACTGAGTTCCATAATAGGTTGTAGAATCCACTCAGGATCCATCCAATCTGATATTTTACACCTGGAGGAGAACAATGGGTCTGTATATGTTAATCTTGCAACCTAAGTTCCATAATAGGTTGCAGAATCCATTCAGGATCCATCCAATCTGATATTTGACACCTGGACGAGAGCAGTGGGTCGGTATATGGTAATCTTGCAACCTGAGTTCCATAATAGGTTGCAGAATCCACTCAAGATCCATCCAATCCGATATTTGACACCTTGACGAGAACATTAGGTCTGTATATGTTAATCTTGCAACCTGAGTTCCATAATAGGTTGCAGAATCATCAAATTTGATATTTGAAATCTCAAACCTTACCTGGACGAGAACATTGGGTCTGTATATGGTAATCTTGCAACCTGAGTACCATAATAAGTTGCAGAATCCACTCAGGATCCATCCAATCTTATATTTGAATTGAACGAGAACATTGGGTATGTATATGGTAATCTTGCAACCTGAGTTCCATAATAGGTCGCAGAATCCACTAAGGATCCATCCAATCTGATATTTGACACCTTGACGAGAACATTGGTCAGTATATGGTAATCTTGCAACCTGAGTAACATAATAGGTTGCAGAATCATCTAATCTGATATTTGAAATCTCAAACCTCACCTGGACGAGAACATTGGGTCTTTATATGGTAATCTTGCAACCTGAGTACCATAATAGGTTGCAGAATCCACTAAGGATCCATCAAATCTTATATTTGACCTGGACGAGAACATTGGGTCTTTATATGGTAATTTTGTAACATGAGTTCCATAATAGGTCGCAGAATCATCCAATATGATATTTTAAATCTCAAACCTGTCCTGGACGAGAACATTGGGTCTGTATATAGTAATCTTTCAACTGAGTTCCATAATAGGTTGTAGAATCAACTCAGGATCCATCCAATCTGATATTTTACACCTATAGGAGAACACTGGGTCTGTATATGTAAATCTTGCAACCTGAATTCATAAATAGGTTGCAGAATCCATTCAGGATCCATCTAATCTGATATTTTACACCTGGACGAGAACATTGGGTCGGTATATGGTAATCTTGCAACCTGAGTTCCATAATAGGTTGCAGAATCCACTCAAGATCCATCCAATCTAATATTTGACACTTGGAAGAGAACATTGGGTCTGTATATGGTAATCTTTCAACCTGAGTTCCATAATAAGTTTTAGAATAAACTCAAGATCCATCCAATCTGATATTTTACATGGACTAGAACATTGGGTCTGTATAAGGTAATCTTGAAACCTGAGATCCAGAATGGGTTGCAGAATCCACTTAGGATCTATTCAATCTAATATTTTACACTTGGAAGAGAACATCTGGTCTGTATATGGTAATCTTGCAACCTGAGTTCCATAATAGGTTGCAGGATCGACTTAGGATACATCCAATCGGATATTTGACACATGTACGAGAACACTGGGTTTGTATATGGTAATCTTTCAACCTGATTTCCATAATAGGTTGCAGAATCCACTAAGGATCCAGCAAATCTGATATTTGACACTTGGATGAGAACATTGGGTCTGTATATGGTAATCTTGTAACCTGAGTTCCATAATAGGCTGCATATTCCACTAAGGATCCATCCTATTTTATATTTTACATCTGGACGAGAACATTGGGTCTTTATATTTTAATCTTTCAATCTGAGTTCCATAATAGGTTGCACAATCATGCAATCTAATATTTGAAATCTCAAACCTCACCTGGACGAGAACATTAGGTCTGTATATGGTAATCTTGCATCCTGAGTTCCATAATAGGTTGAAGAATCCATCAAAACTAATATTATACCTGAACGAGAGCATTGGGTTTGTATATGGTAATCTTGCAACTTGAGTTCTATAATAGGTTGAAGAATCTACTTAGGATCCGTCCAATCTTATATTTGACACTTGGACAAGAACATTGGGCCTGGATATGGTAATCTTGCAACCTGGGTTCCATAATAGGTCGCATAATCATCCAATATGATATTTGAAATCTCAAACCTGTCATGGACGAGAACATTGGGTCTGTATATAGTAATCTTGACCCTGAGTTCCATAATAGGTTGTAGAATCCACTCAGGATCCATCCAATCTGATATTTTACACCTTGACGAGAACATTGGGTCTGTATATGGTAATCTTGCAACCTGAGTTCCATAATAGGTTGTAGAATCCACTCAAGATCCATCCAATCTGATATTTGACACCTGGACGAGAACATTGGGTCTGTATATGGTAATCTTGCAACCTGAGTTCCATAATAGGTTGCATAATCCTCTCATGATCCATCCAATTTCATATTTGACCTGGAAGAGAACATTGGGTCTGTGTATGGTAATCTTGCAACCTGAGTTCAATAATAGGTTGCAGAATCAACTCAGGATCTATCCATTCTGATATTTGACACCTAGACGAGAACATTGTGTCTGTATATGGTAATCTTGCAACCTGATTTCTATAATAGGTTGAAGAATCCAATCAAGATCCATCTAATCTGATATTTTACACCTGGACAAGAACATTGGGTCTGTATATGGTAATTTTGCAACCTTAGTTCCATAATAGGTTGCAGAATCCACTCAGGATCCATCCAATTTTATATTTGACTCCTGGACGAGAACATTGGATCTGTATATGGTAATCTTGCAACCTGAGTTCCATAATAGGTGTAACAATCAACTCAGGATCCATCCAATCTGATATTTGATACCAGGACGAGAACATTGGGTCTTTATGTGGTAATCTTTCAACCTGAGTTCCATAATAGGATGCAAAATCCATTCAAGATCCATCAAATCTGATATATATACCTGGACGAGAATATTGGGTATGTATATGGTAATCTTGCAACCTGAGTTCCATAATAGGTCGCAGAATCCACTAAGAATCCATCCAATCTGATATTTGACACCTTGACGAGAACATTGGGTCAGTATATGGTAATCTTGCAACCTGAGTTACATAATAGGTTGCAGAATCATCCATTCTGATATTTGAAATCTCAAACCTCACCTGGATGAGAACATTGGGTCTGTATATGGTATTCTTGCAACCTTAGTACAATAATAGGTTGCAGAATCCACTCAGGATCCGTCCAATCTGATATTTTACCTGGACGAGAACATTCGGTCTGTATATGGTAATCTTGTAACCTGAGTTCCATAATAGGTCGCAGAATCATCCAATATAATATTTGAAATCTCAAACCTGTCCTGGACGAGAACATTGGGTCTGTATATAGTAATCTTGCAACTGAGTTCCATAATAGTTTGTAGAATCCACTCAGGATCCATCCAATCTTATATTTTACACCTGGAGGAGAACAATGGGTCTGTCTATGTTAATCTTGCAACCTGAGTTCCATAATAGGATGCAGAATCCATTATGGATCCATCCAATCTGATATTTGACACCTGGAAAAGAACATTGGGTCGGTATATGGTAATCTTGTAACCTGAGTTCCATAATAGGTTGCAGAATCCACTCAAGATCCATCCAATCTGATATTTGACACCTGGACGAGAACATTGGGTTTGTATATGGTAATCTTGCAACCTGAGTACCATAATAAGTAGCAGAATCCACTCAGGATCCATCCAATCTAATATTTGAATTGAACGGCAACATTTGGTCTGTATATGGTAATATTACAACCTGAGTTCCATAATAGGTCGCAGCATCCACTAAGGATCCATCCAATCTGATATTTGACACCTTGACGAGAACATTGGTTAGTATATGGTAATCTTGCAACCTGAGTTACATAATAGGTTGCAGAATCATCTAATTTGATATTTGAAATCTCAAACCTCACCTGGACGAGAACATTAGGTCTGTATATGGTAATCTTGCATCCTGAGTTCCATAATAGGTTGAAGAATCCAATCAGGATCCATCAAAAATAATATTATACCTGAACGAGAGCATTGGGTTTGTATATGCTAATCTTGCAACTTGAGTTCTATAATAGGTTGAAGAATCTACTTAGGATCCGTCCAATCTGATATTTGACACTTGGACAAGAACATTGGGCCTGGATATGGTAATCTTGCAACCTGAGTTACATAATAGGTTGCAGAATCATCCATTCTGATATTTGAAATCTCAAATCTCACCTGGATGAGAACATTGGGTCTGTATATGGTATTCTTGCAACCTTAGTACCATAATAGGTTACAGAATCCACTCAGGATCCGTCCAATCTGATATTTTACCTGGACATGAACATTCGGTCTGTATATGGTAATCTTGTAACCTGAGTTCCATAATAGGTCGCAGAATCATCCAATATAATATTTGAAATCTCAAACCTGTCCTGGACGAGAACATTGGGTCTGTATATAGTAATCTTGCAACTGAGTTCCATAATAGTTTGTAGAATCCACTCAGGATCCATCCAATCTTATATTTTACACCTGGAGGAGAACAATGGGTTTGTCTATGTTAATCTTGCAACCTGAGTTCCATAATAGGATGCAGAATCCATTATGGATCCATCCAATCTGATATTTGACACCTGGAAAAGAACATTGGGTCGGTATATGGTAATCTTGTAACCTGAGTTCCATAATAGGTTGCAGAATCCACTCAAGATCCATCCAATATTATAATTGACACCTGGACGAGAACATTGGGTTTGTATATGGTAATCTTGCAACCTGAGTACCATAATAAGTAGCAGAATCCACTCAGGATCCATCCAATCTAATATTTGAATTGAACGAGAACATTTGGTCTGTATATGGTAATATTACAACCTGAGTTCCATAATAGGTCGCAGCATCCACTAAGGATCCATCCAATCTGATATTTTACACCTTGACGAGAACATTGGTTAGTATATGGTAATCTTGCAACCTGAGTTACATAATAGGTTGCAGAATCATGTAATTTGATATTTGAAATCTCAAACCTCACCTGGACGAGAACATTGGGTCTGTATATGGTAATCTTGCAACCTGAGTACCATAATAGGTTGCAGAATCCACTAAGGATTCATCCAATCTTATATTTGACCTGGACGAGAACATTAGGTCTGTATATGGTAATTTTGTAACATGAGTTCCATAATAGGTCGCAGAATTATCAAATATGATATTTAAAATCCCAAACTTGTCCTGGACGAGAACATTGGGTCTGTATATAGTAATCTTGCAACTGAGTTCCATAATAGGTTGTAGAATCCACTCAGGATCCATCCAATCTGATATTTTACACCTGGAGGAGAACAAAGGGTCTGTATATGTTAATCTTGCAACCTGAGTTCATAAATAGGGCTGAGAATCCACTCAGGATCCATCTAATCTGATATTTGACACCTGGACGAGAACATTGGGTCGGTATATGGTAATCTTGCAACCTGAGTTCCATAATAGGTTGCAGAATCCACTCAAGATCCATCCAATCTAATATTTGACTCCTGAACGAGAACATTGGGTCTGTATATGGTAATCTTGAAACCCGAGTTCCATAATAAGTTGTAGAATAAACTAAGGATCCATCCAATCTGATATTTTACATGGACTAGAACATTGGGTCTGTATAAGGTAATCTTGCAACCTGAGATCCAGAATAGGTTTGCAGAATCCACTTAGGATCTATTATATCTAATATTTGACACTTGGAAGAGAACATTGGGTCTGTATATGGTAATCTTGCAACCTGAGTTCCAGAATAGGTTGTAGAATCGACTTAGGATACATCCAATCTGATATTTGACCTGGACGAAAACATTTGGTTTGTATATGGTAATCTTTCAACCTGATTTCCATAATAGGTTGCAGAATCCACTAAGGATCCATCCAATCTGATATTTGACACTTGGATGAGAACATTGGGTCCTTATATGGTAATCTTGCAACCTGAGTTCCAGAATAGGTTGCAGAATCGACTTAGGATACATCCAATCTGATATTTGACACATGTACGAGAACATTGGGTTTGTATATGGTAATATTTCATCCTTATATCCATAATAGGTTGCAGAATCCACTAAGGATCCATCCAATCTGATATTTGACACTTGGATGAGAACATTGGGTCTGTATATGGAAATCTTGCAACCTGAGTTCCATAATAGGATGCATATTCCACTAAGGATCCATCCTATCTTATATTTTACATCTGGACGAGAACATTGGGTCCTTATATTTTAATCTTTCAATCTGAGTTCCATAATAGGTTGCACAATCATGCAATCTAATATTTGAAATCTCAAACCTCACCTGGACGAGAACATTGGGTATGTATATGGTAATCTTGCATCCCGAGTTCCATAATAGGTTGAAGAATCCAATCAGGATCCATCCAAACTAATATTATACCTGAACGAGAATATTGGGTCTGTATATAGTAATCTTGCAACCTGAGTACAATAATAGGTTGCAAAATCCATTCAGGATCCATCCAATCTGATATTTGGCACCTGGACGAGAACATTGGGTCTGTATATGGTAATCTTGCAACCTGAGTTCCATAATAGGTTGCATAATCCACTCAAGATCCATCCAATCTGATATTTTACACCTGGACGAGAACATTGGGTCAGTATATGGTAATCTCTCAACCTGAGTTCCATAATAGGTTGCAGAATCCACTCAGGATCCATCCAATCTAATATTTGACCTGGACAAGAATATTGGGTCTGTATATGCTAATCTTGCAACCTGAGTTCCTTAATAGGTTGCATAATCCTCTAAGTATCCATCAAATTTGATATTTGACCGGGAAGAGAACATGAGGTCTGTGTATGGTAATCTTGCAACCTGAGTTCCATAATAGGTTGCAAAATCAACCCAGGATCCATCCATTCTGATATTTGACACCTGGACGAGAACATTGTGTCTGTTATTGGTAATCTTGCAACCTAAGTTCCATAATAGGTTGCAGAATCCACTCAGGATCCATCCAATCTGATATTTGACACCAGGACGAGAACATTGGGTCGGCATATGGTAATCTTGCAACCTGATTTCTATAATAGGTTGAAGAATCCACTCAATATCCATCCAATCTGATATTTTACACATGGACGAGAACATTGGGTCTGTATATGGAAATTTTGCAACCTTAGTTCCATAATAGGTTGCAGAATCCACTCAGGATCCATCCAATCTGATATTTGACACCTGGACGAGAACATTGGATCTGAATTGGTAATCTTGCAACCTGAGTTCAATAATAGGTGTAAGAATCCACACAGGATACATCCAATCTGATATTTGACACCTGGACGAGAACATTGGGTCTGTATATGGTAATCTTGCAACCTGAGTTTCATAATATGATGCAGAATCCATTCAAGATCCATCAAATCTGATATATATACCTGGACGAGAATATTGGGTCTGTATATGGTAATCTTGCAACCTGAGTTCCATAATAGGTTGCAGAATCATCCAATCTGATATTTGAAATCTCAAACCTCACATGGATTAGAACATTGGGTCTGTATATGGTAATCTTGCAACCTGAGTACCATAATAGTTTGCAGAATCAACTCAGGATCAATCCAATTTGATATTTGACTTGAACGAGAACATTGGGTCTGTATATGGTAATCTTGCAACCTGAGTTCCATAATAGGTTGTAGAATCCACTAAGGATCTATCCAATCTGATATTTGCCACCTTGACGAGAACATTGGGTCAGTATATGGTAATCTTTCAACCTGAGTTCCATAATAGGTTGCAGAATAATCCAATCTTATATTTTAAATCTCAAACCTCACATGGACGAGAACATTGGGTCGGTATATGGAAATCTTGTAACCTTAGTTCCATAATAGGTTGCAGAATCCACTCAAGATCAATCCAATCTAATATTTGACACCTGGACGAGAACATTGGGTCTGTATATGGTAATCTTGAAACCCGAGTTCCATAATAAGTTGTAGAATAAACTCAGGATCCATCCAATCTGATATTTTACATGGACTAGAACATTGGGTCTGTATAAGGTAATCTTGCAACTTGAAATCCAGAATAGGTTTGCAGAATCCACTTAGGATCTATTCAATCTAATATTTGACACTTGGAAGAGAATATTGGGTCTGTATATGGTAATCATGCAACATGAGTTCCAAAATAGGTTGCAGAATCGACTTAGGATACATCCAATCTGATATTTGACACATGTACGAGAACATTTGGTTTGAATATGGTAATCTTTCAACCTGATTTCCATAATAGGTTGCAGAATCCACTAAGGATCCATCCAATCTGATATTTGACACTTTTATGAGAACATTGGGTCTGTATATGGTAATCTTGCAACCAGAGTTCCATAATAGGCTTCATATTACACTAAGGATCCATCCTATCTTATATTTTACATCTGGACGAGAACATTGGGTCTTTATATTTTAATCTTTCAATCTGAGTTCCACAATAGGTTGCACAATCATGCAATCTAATATTTGAAATCTCAAACCTCACCTGGACTAGAACATTGGGTCTGTATATGGTAATCTTGCATCCCGAGTTCCATAATAGGTTGAAGAATCCAATCAAGATCCATCCAAACTAATATTATACCTGAACGAGAACATTGGGTCTGTATATGGTAATCTTGCAACTTGAGTTCTATAATAGGTTGAAGAATCCACTTAGGATCCGTCCAATCTGATATTTGGCACTTGGACAAGAACTTGGCTCTGGATATGGTAATCTTGCAACCTGAGTTCCATAATAGGTCGCAGAATCATCCAATATGATATTTGAAATCTCAAACCTGTCCTGGACGAGAACATTGGGTCTGTATATAGTAATCTTGAACCTGGGTTCCATAATAGGTTATAGAATCCACTCAAGATCCATCCAATCTGATATTTTACACCTGGACGAGAACATTGGGTCTGTATATGGTAATCTTGCAACCTGAGTTCCATAATAGGTTGCAGAATCCACTCAAGATCCATCCAATCTGATATTTGACACCTGGACGAGAACATTGGGTCTGTATATGGTAATCTCTCAACCTGAGTTCCATAATAGGTTGCAGAATCCACTCAGGATCCATCCAATCTAATATTTGACCTGGACGAGAATATTGGGTCTGTATATGGTAATCTTGCAACCTGAGTTCCTTAATAGTTTGCATAATCCTCTCAGGATCCATCAAATTTGATATTTGACCGGGAAGAGAACATCTGGTCTGTGTATGGTAATCTTGCAACCTGAGTTCCATAATAGGTTGCAGAATCAACTCAGGATCCATCCATTCTGATATTTGACACCTGGACGAGAACATTGTGTCTGTTATTGGTAATCTTGCAACCTAAGTTCCATAATAGGTTGCAGAATCAACTCAGGATCAATCCAATCTGATATTTGACACCAGGACGAGAACATTGGGTCGGTATATGGTAATCTTGCAACCTGATATCTATAATAGGTTGAAGAATCCACTAAAGATCCATCCAATCTGATATTTTACACCTGGACGAGAACATTGGGTCTGTATATGTTAATTTTGCAACCTTAGTTCCATAATAGGTTGCAGAATCCACTCAGGATCCATCCAATCTGATATTTGACACCTGGACGAGAACATTGGATCTGTATTGGTAATCTTGCAACCTGAGATCCATAATAGGTGTAAGAATCCACTCAGGATCCATCCAATATGATATTTGACACCTGGACGAGAACATTGGGTCTGTATATGGTAATCTTGCAACCTGAGTTCCATAATAGGATGCAGAATCCATTCAAGATCCATCAAATCTGATATTTTACACCTGGACGAGAACATTGGGTCGGTATATGGTAATCTTGCAACCTGAGTTCCATAATAGGTTGCAGAATCCACTCAAGATCCATCCAATCTGATATTTGACACCTTGACGAGAACATTGGGTCTGTATATGTTAATCTTGCAACCTGAGTTCCATAATAGGTTGCAGAATCATCAAATTTGATATTTGAAATCTAAAACCTTACCTGGACGAGAACATTGGGTCTGTATATGGTAATCTTGCAACCTGAGTACCATAATAAGTTGCAGAATCCACTCAAGATCCATCCAATCTTATATTTGAATTGAACGAGAACATTGGGTATGTATATGGTAATCTTACAACCTGAGTTCCATAATAGGTCGCAGAATCAACTAAGGATCCATACAATCTGATATTTGACACCTTGACGAGAACATTGGTCAGTATATGGTAATCTTGGAACCTGAGTAACATAATAGGTTGCAGAATCATCTAATCTGATATTTGAAATCTCAAACCTCACCTGGACGAGAACATTGGGTCTTTATATGGTAATCTTGCAACCTGAGTACCATAATAGGTTGCAGAATCCACTAAGGATCCATCCAATCTTATATTTGACCTGGACGAGAACATTGGGTCTTTATATGGTAATTTTGTAACATGAGTTCCATAATAGGTCGCAGAATCATCCAATATGATATTTTAAATCTCAAACCTGTCCTGGACGAGAACATTGGGTCTGTATATAGTAATCTTGCAACTGAGTTCCATAATAGGTTGTAGAATCAACTCAGGATCCATCCAATCTGATATTTTACACCTGGAGGAGAACACTGGGTCTGTATATGTAAATCTTGCAACCTGAGTTCATAAATAGGTTGCAGAATCCATTCAGGATCCATCTAATCTGATATTTTACACCTGGACGAGAACATTGGGTCGGTATATGGTAATCTTGCAACCTGAGTTCCATAATAGGTTGCAGAATCAACTCAAGATCCATCAAATCTAATATTTGACACTTGGACGAGAACATTGGGTCTGTATATGGTAATCTTTCAACCTGAGTTCCATAATAAGTTTTAGAATAAACTCAGGATCCATCCAATCTGATATTTTACATGGACTAGAACATTGGGTCTGTATAAGGTAATCTTGCAACCTGAGATCCAGAATAGGTTGCAGAATCCACTTAGGATCTATTCAATCTAATATTTTACACTTGGAAGAGAACATCTGGTCTGTATATGTTAATCTTGCAACCTGAGTTCCAGAATAGGTTGCAGAATCGACTTAGGATACATCCAATCGGATATTTGACACATGTACGAGAACATTGGGTTTGTATATGGTAATCTTTCAACCTGATTTCCATAATAGGTTGCAGATTCCACTAAGGATCCATCAAATCTGATATTTGACACTTGGATGAGAACATTGGGTCTGTATATGGTAATCTTGTAACCTGAGGTCCATAATAGGCTGCATATTCCACTAAGGATCCATCTTATCTTATATTTTACATCTGGACGCGAACATTGGGTCTTTATATTTTAATCTTTCAATCTGAGTTCCATAATAGGTTGCACAATCATGCAATCTAATATTTGAAATCTCTAACCTCACCTGGACGAGAACATTAGGTCTGTATTTGGTAATCTTGCATCCTGAGTTCCATAATAGGTTGAAGAATCCAATCAGGATCTATCAAAACTAATATTATACCTGAACGAGAACATTGGGTTTGTATATGGTAATCTTGCAACTTGAGTTCTATAATAGGTTGAAGAATCTACTTAGGATCCGTCCAATCTGATATTTGACACTTGGACAAGAACATTGGGCCTGGATATGGTAATCTTGCAACCCGGGTTCCATAATAGGTCGCATAATCATCCAATATGATATTTGAAATCTCAAACCTGTCATGGACGAGAACATTGGGTCTGTATATGGTATTCTTGACCCTGAGTTCCATAATAGGTTGTAGAATCCACTCAGGATCCATCCAATCTGATATTTTACACCTGGACGAAAACATTGGGTCTGTATATGGTAATCTTGCAACCTGAGTTCCATAATAGGTTGCAGAATCCACTCAAGATCCATCCAATCTGATATTTGACACCTGGACGAGAACATTGGGTCTGTATATGGTAATCTTGCAACCTGAGTTCCATAATAGGTTGCAGAATCCACTCAGGATCCATCCAATCTGATATTTGACCTGGACGAGAACATTGGGTCTGTATATGGTAATCTTGCAATCTGAGTTCCATAATAGGTTGGATAATCCTCTCAGGATCCATCCAATTTCATATTTGACCTGGAAGAGAACATTGGGTCTGTGTATGGTAATCTTGCAACCTGAGTTCAATAATATGTTGCAGAATCAACTCAGGATCCATCCATTCTGATATTTGACACCTGGACGAGAACATTGTGTCTGTATATGGTAATCTTGCAACCTGATTTCTATAATAGGTTGAAGAATCCAATCAAGATCCATCCAATCTGATATTTTACATCTGGACAAGAACATTGGGTCTGTATATGGTAATTTTGCAACCTTAGTTCCATAATAGGTTGCAGAATCCACTAAGGATCCATCCAATTTGATATTTGACACCTGGACGAGAACATTGGATCTGTATATGGTAATCTTGCAACCTGAGTTCCATAATAGGTGTAAGAATCCACTCAGGATCCATCCAATCTGATATTTGACACCTGGACGAGAACATTGGGTCTGTATGTGGTAATCTTTCAACCTGAGTTCCATAATAGGATGCAAAACCCATTCAAGATCCATCAAATCTGATATATATACCTGGACGAGAATATTGGGTATGTATATGGTAATCTTGCAACCTGAGTTCCATAATAGGTCGCAGAATCCACTAAGAATCCATCCAATCTGATATTTGACACCTTGACGAGAACATTGGTTCAGTATATGGTAATCTTGCAACCTGAGTTACATAATAGGTTGCAGAATCATCCATTCTGATATTTGAAATCTCAAACCTCACCTGGACGAGAACATTGGGTCTGTATATGGTAATCTTGCATCCCGAGTTCCATAATAGGTTGAAGAATCCAATCAGGATCCATCCAAACTAATATTATACCTGAACGAGAACATTGGGTCTGTATATGGTAATCTTGCAACTTGAGTTCTATAATAGGTT